>WNYA01001788.1:0-60000 GCA_019512145.1 Engystomops pustulosus | reverse complement strand
CTGTAATCGTACTGACCCAAAGAATAAATTTGATGCGTCATTTGTGGCGTGAAGTGAAAGCCGTAATATCCAAGCCCACAAGAATACGACACATTTGCGTTTTTTCACCATTTTCACTACAATTGGAATTTTTTTCCCGCTTCCCAGTACATGGCATGGAATATTCAATGCAATCACTATGAAGTGCAATTTGTTACGCAAAAAATGAGCTGTCACATAGCTTTTTACTTGTAAAAATAAAAAAGTTATAGATTTTTGAAGGTGGGGAGTGAAAAATGGAAATGAAAAAACGGGAAAGGGCCCGGTCCTTAACCGGTTAAAATCTCTTCTGTATAGTTCCTTTCCTTGAACCTATCCATAATAGTTTTTGCTTGTGCTACAAAGTCCTCATTCTTACTGCAATTTCTTTGAATTCCCCTGGTTTGCCCTTTTGGTATATTCTCTATCCACGGACGGTGGTGACAGCTGTGGAAATCTATATAGTTATTAACATCCGTGGTTTTAAAATGTGTCCTAGTCAGGATCTTATCGTTTTCAATATAAATTTCCAAATCTAGAAAATTTATCCTACTGGAATCACTCTCATGGGTAAATGCTAGATTATATCGATATTGGTTTAGATAATTCATGAATCCCTTCAACTAATCAGTGCCACCCAACCACAATAGGATACAGTCATCTATGTACCTCTTATAGGCATAAATATGGTTCTTATCTTCTCTTATGCAGTTCCTCTCTTATGCAGTTGCGATGTTTCTTCGCTTTATACTTCCATCCCACAAGAAATGGGGGTGGAGGTAATCAAAAAACGATTAGAAAATGACACTGACATAACTTCCAAACACAAGGAATTTCTACTTAAATCTATCAAATTCTGTCTGGAGAAAAATTACTTCTGGTATGGAGGAAATTTCTTCAATCAGACAACTGGGACAGCAATGGGTGCGAAATTCGCACCCAGTTTTGGGAATTTGTATATGGAGACCTTCGAAGAGGAGTACATTTACTCCCCCGAGAACCCATATAAGAACCATATTTATGCCTATAAGAGGTACATAGATGATTGTATCCTATTGTGGTTGGGTGGCACTGATGAGTTGAAGGGATTAATGAATTATTTAAACCAAAATCGATATAATCTAGCATTTACCCATGAGAGTGATTCCAGTAGGTTAAATTTTCTAGATTTGGAAATTTATATTGATCCTGACTAGGACACATTTTAAAACCACGGATGTTAATAGCTATATAGATTTCCTCAGCTGTCACCACCGCCCGTGGATAGAGAATATACCAAAAGGGCAACTCAGGAGAATTCAAAGAAATTGCAGTAAGAATGAGGACTTTGTAGCACAAGCAAAAACTATTATGGATAGGTTCAAGGAAAGGAACTACTCGAATAACGAGTACCCGAGCATTTTAGTGCTCGCTCATCTCTATTGATGTCCAGTGTATATGAGGACAGCAAGAAACATATAAATAATTTGTTCCCAATATTTTATCCCGTACAGTAAAAACATTATGCTAAACATTGAATAATTTCACAGCAATGTTGCTTTGGTCTACTGTGGCAGCACTGTACTGTGGCCAGTTTCAAACATCAGTATTGTGAACAATATTTTTCATATTTGGAAGCTAAAAACCAAATCTGATCCTCAGAAAGAATTGTTCATTGCTGTTTATTACTAAATATACTTGAGTATAAGACGACCCGAATATAAGCTGAGGCACCTAATTTTACTACAAACAACTTGGAAAACTTATTGACTCAAGTATAAGCCTTAGGGGGAAAATACATTGGTTACAGCTTCCTCCAGTAATGAAATGCCAAGTAGTCTTCCTCCACTCATTCAATGCCCCACAACAGCCTCTCCCCAATAATAGCTAGTAAGCAGCTACACAGCAGCCTCTCACAGATGGCCCCTCATATTTAAAAAAATAAACTCAGTACTTATCTTCAGTGCTCCCCCCAAACTCCTCTTCTCTCTCAGACAAGAGCAGCAGGGTAAAGACAGATGAATGTGCTCCACCCACGCATAGAGTGTAATGTACACATATGGCACCACCACATGAAAGCATGTGTGAACTGAGAGCATGGACCTATCTCTGCCCACGCTGCTACACCGGGACCTGAGAGAAAACAGGAGCTGCAGGGAGTGCTCAAGGTAAGTACTAATTTATACTTATCTCTGATCGCTCTCGGTGGATCGCTTTGGCAGATGTTAGGTAGTAGTGCAGGGACACACGCAGGTTTAAAGTCCAAGTCAAGTGTTTTATCCACACTTTAATGTCAAAACACAAATTCATTTGTGGGTTAAGCACATACTAAATAAACCTTGCTAGGCTGGGCACTGCCTAATACAACAACAGAACCTAACTATACATGTACTTACGCATGTACACGCTTTGGCCAGCAGAATATCAGGAGGCACTCAGTTACCTTTGCTGTGTGCACTCAGACCAACCTTCAGCTCTCCAGGTAGAGCCTCACCTGCTGCTTCTGGCCAGTCTAACTCAGGCTCTAACGAGACCTGTGACCTGGGAGGCTCATACGAAAACCCAGGACCGAATCCCGGATGGAGGAGCCGGCCCTCTACCACCCTACAATAAGCAGGCCCAGTACGGACATTACAAACTGACTACTCCTGCTTACCACATGTCTGCATTAACCCTTGGGTGACTGCAGACGAATCAGACAAGGGCTTTCACGATGCACCTTTTATCTGCCTGTATGTGACTAAGAACCTTGAGCTTGTTATGTTGATGTAGCCTATCAAAAAAAGATCATTGTATAATGTGTGGATGTGCAGTCCAGATCTTTCTCTTTCCAAATGTTGGAGAGAGAATAGTTTCAATTCTGTCCCCTTATTTAGTTTTTTCCTGCTACCAACACTTGGTCCCATTTGGCCCAGGTGTTTTTGATTGTCAGGAGACTGCGTATATATAAGCCACCTCCCATAATGGTGATCATTTAAGATACGTTCACACAGTGTAGTGCTGCATGGCATATGGGGTTTCTGTGGTGTGGTCCTAGTAGGAACCTGGGGCCCGGAGCCATGGGGGCTTAGTCTGCCAGTCTGTGTGCTAGGGGGGATGCTGGGTCTTAATCATTGCTGGTACTGCGATGCAGCAACAGTGGACGTCATGTGATGCTGCACCCAATAACGTAGTGGTTGTGAAGTGGTTAGTGGCTTATGTGGCTTATGTGTGAAGTGCTTAGTGGCTTATGCAAATTGATCAAAATGTAACTAATAACCTTGAGTTAGATTTGTTAATGTAGTCCTAGTAGTCCTAATGGCAGTAGATCATTGTATAACATGTGGATGTGCAGTCCAGGTCTTAATCTCTCCATATGTTGATTTCATTAGAAATAATGTAAAAAACAAACAAAAATAACCAGTACCACTCTGAATCACTAACTATATGTTTTGTGCTCTGTGCACAAAATATTTCATTTCAAAGTCAATATTTATACCGGCTGCTGCATACCAGCTGATATATCCAGAAGGCTTCCCTCTAGTTCAGTCTTTTAATTAGATCATTACTTATCCAATCTACTATAGCAATTTCTATCTCATAAAACTTTAACCCTTTCGGACAAACTATGTGTAAGTAATTTTTTATTTATATTTTTTATTAGCGCCCCAATTACTCTTACACTTTTCTTTTAGATTCTTACACCTGAGGGACTATGGACTCTATTCACATCCATTTGCATAATTTTTAAAGGCTTTTTTGGTCAAAACGAGGTCATAAAAAACTAAAAGAAGCGCCGATCCTCCTATAGGTGGCACACACCAGTATGTAAGTGTGCTTGGTTTACAATCCATTATGGTGGTAGATTTCCTTTAATTCCTCTCCAGTAAAGGCAGTCCCTGGACTATGTACAAGAAATAGTCTGTAGGTTTGTTCTTAAGTTGAATTTGTATGTAAGTCGGAACTGTATATTTTATAATTGTAACCCCAACCAAATTTTTTTTGGTCACTGTGACAATTGGATTTTAAAAATGTTGGTTTGTCATAAGAACCAGGATTAACAATTAATCTTAACTACAGACACATTAAATAAGAGCTATAGATAGATGTTTATTGTAGCCTGGAACTAACATATCGTAAATTACCAACAACCAGAGGTCTGTTTGTAACTAGGGGTCGTCTGTAAGTTGGGCATTCTTAAGTAGGGGACCACCTGTACATCTTGCATATATTTAATTGCAAGAGCACATCCAACATGTGGACCTAAAATAAGATAATTTTTGACGATATGGCAGTTGGGATCTACAATATTTCCAAAGTAGGGGCAGAATTCATGTGCATGCCACCGTTTTTTATTTTCCCAAAATTAGCAAAAATGTTTTAACTTCTCTGTTTTGCAAAAACGTAATATGTTGCTGCTCTTTCATATAAAATACATTTAGGTTTTTGGCTGTAACATTTCAAAATGAATAAAAGTTTAAAAAACAGGAGTAATTTGTTCTTAAGTTGAATTTGTATGTAAGTCGAAACTGTATATTTAATAACTGTAGATCCAGACCAAAAAAAATATGGCCCCAGTGACAATTGGAGTTTAAACATATTTTGCTGTAATGGGACCAAGGATTATCAATAAAACTTCATTATAGACACTTTACAGCTGATCATTGCAGTCTGGGACTATTGTAAAGCATTCAGAAAGCTTCACCAGAGTTCAGTGAGGTCTGTCTGTAACTATGGGTTGTCTGTAAGTCGGGTGTCCTTAAGTAGGGGACCGCCTGTATTCTAAAGGCTACACAGGACAAAATATTTGTCCATGCAGTGATCCCGGAATGGAGTTTTTGATGATTGCCTTATATTACTATATGTACTGTATATTACTATAGGTAGAGGTGACCGCTCTTAGGTCAATACTGATGTCTGTTCAATATGGGTTTCTGGTAGAGAAAAATTGTTAATTCTGAGCCCAATAAAGCCTCGTTTAATGACTTATTTTATGACACTTTCCATTTCGTATTTTGTTTTATTAAACATTTTTAATTTGATACAAAAATATTTTTCCACAATTTATTTAAAATTAGTATTTAATTGTATTTTATCACTTTAATGATTCCCGAATGTTCTGCATTCTTTGGGTAATTTTCCATTTTCCAGTAAATATCAATTAATTTTCTTACACATTTTAGCAAGCACAAGGTAATACAGTAGGTCAAACTTACCATCAAAGTTTAGAAACATATTTATAAAAGACCTAGCATTAGGCATTGTGGTTGGATGTGGGCAGTAGTTGCAGGTCTAAGGGGAGATTTATCATAAACTAAAGAAAAAATATTTTTTTGTTCAGCTCACCTAGATAATAGGGGTAGCGATGCGTGGCTGCAAAGACACCTGGGTTGGGGAACCAGTAAGCGAAAACAGCAAACCAGAAAAAAGTTTTTTGTCCAGCTTCCAACGAAAGGCACAAGGAATAAAGTTAAAATAAAATCCAAATAAAAGTGGACTTTATTCCTCGTGCCTTTCGTTGGAAGCTGGACAAAACCCTTTTTTCTCGTTTGCTGTTATCATACAATAGTCTTATGTGATCTATGTAAACCCTGCCAAATTTATGAAGAGGCCTCCTGATTACCGTATTTTCCGGGCCATTAGGCGCACCGGAATATAAGGCGCATCAGTCCGATGCGCCTTATATATGTAATAATTCCATATATAAGGCGCATCGGACTATAAGGCGCAGGGTCTGGGGGCGTGGCGGAGGTCCGGGGGCGGAGCGGAGACCCGACGAGAAGAGACGCGACGCGACCCGAAGATGAGACCCGACGAGACGCGGCGACGCGGGGAAGGTGAGCGGGGAAGGTGAGGGGGAGGTGGAGGAGGGCAGCGGACCATACTTACATAGGTCCCCGCTACCGGAGACAGCAGATCTCCAGCGGGAACTGCAGACCGACGCGGCAGAAGTTGTTCGTGCCGCGTGGTCTGCAGTTCCCGCTGGAGATCTGCTGTCTCCGGTCTCCGGTAGCGGGGACCTATGTAAGTATGGTCCGCTGCCCTGCGCCATACATAGGGCGCACCGGACTATAAGGCGCACTTTGGATTTCCAAGGAAATCCAAGGCTTTTATGTGCGCCTTATAGTCCAGAAAATACGGTAGATATGATTGGAATTGTGTGTCCAATGCAACCCTAACATAATGCCGGATTAGCGTCATGACAGAGCTACTCCCCTGGCCAATCACAGCTATAGATAATTTGCATGGGGTGTCAATTTGCCATGTTCACCTGCCAATTCGGCAATATGTTCATACACAGCCGATTGGGAACTTTGGGTCTGTTCTGTTCTACTCCTGATATATCCAGAGGATGGCTGCCCTGGGTGTTCTATTCTGATTGATTTTTTACACGTACAAACAAAGTTCTGACTATGGTAGGGACTTAGGCAGCTTATGGAAATTTTAGGACTGCAACAGTATTCCCCCAGAGAAAAAGAAACGGGTGGCTTGGAAGTAGAGCAGCTACAGTAGCAAGAGCTTTGAAACTCAAGGCTAAACCTGGCTAAGTCTTGCTGACAGAAGTATTAGAACAGATAACAGTTATCATCTAGCACAATGAGGATAAGTCCGAAAATATCACTGTAAGCTTCTGCCATACTCCTATGACTCTGTTCCCAGCATGTTACATTTACAAATCTAGTATTTCCGACCTAAACAATATTGAAAGCAAGATGAAAAATTGGATCGTGCTTAAAGAAAAGTTACAGACAAGAGCAGCACCTTAGAGGGTGTTTATATAAGTATTTCAACATCCTGTGGAACTGAATCACTCATTCTGACCTGATATGATGGATTAAGTACTGACAGTTGCCTCCTCTTTGTCCCCTTCATTGCTCACTCCAATACATGTTTCGTGTGACGCCCTCAAGGAGTGATGGGTGAGAGGTCAGAGCGGAGTTGTAAATAGTAGGCAAGCTGGTGGTTACCATAGGAAATCATGGTACTTGTTTCAACTGCTCCATATGAGTTGTCCCAGTCTTGTAGGTGGGAGCACACCCAGCCATGCCAAGCCCGGTAATCTTGGGCCAGTATTACTCATATACAGTAGAAGATGCTTGACAGACTAAAAACGTGTAGAGGAAATTACAGCGGCCATTTTACTAAACTAATATGCATCTATCAGACATAGACTTGTATCAATGCGATAAGTATAAGGATATCAAATCAATCGATATGCTAAATTATTACAATAAAGAATATACAGCTGAAAACACTGTACTATATGAAGAAGATTGATCAAGGAGTGATAATTGTAAACAGCAAATTAGTGAGCAAAACCAAAATAACTGATAAAAAATGTACATACTGTACCAATCATTATTGTCCATAAAATAATGATAATCTTCTTATTGTTCTTCTTATTAGGTATAATAGTCTTAGGCCTTCTCTACATAACCCCATCTGCCAGGTCAACAGTCCCTATCAGCAACGGCCGCACTACTCAAAGCTTCATTCAGCAGCTCCTTTAACCCTTTAATGACGCAGCCTGAAAAGGTTCTAGTGACCGGGCATCTTTAGCAAATGTCAGGATTCAGGTGCAGTGGACCCACTGAACCAACACGGCCGATGACGTAAGCCGACAACTGGGAGTGGAGTCTAAGTGGTACCCGGTTTTCACCAGATCCCAACGCGAAGCAGGATGGACTTGCTGCAGCTTGGTACCACCAGGTCTCTCCACAGGCATAACTTTGTTCATGGTGGTGGTGAAGGCGAGATGCAGAATCGTGAGTCGGGGACGTAGAGGTAGGTCAGGACAGGCATCACAGGAGCAAAGTCAGGAATTGAGGTCAAAACGGGAAATAAGGGTAAACGCACAGGGAAAGAAACACAGCTTTCTCAATGGCATGGAAGCACAAAGATCAGGCAGGGGACACAGGAAGGGACCAGGAATTTAACAGAAAGGGCAGCCGGCCAGCGCCAATTATTGGCAAGCTGGCCCTTTTAATCTCAGATGTAGGAGGCAGAGATGCATGTGTCGGAGTGAGGAGCTCGCTGGTGGAATGAGGACAGGTGAGTGCCACTGCTGCATCAAAGAGGGGGCACAGGGAACCCCACAGGTGCTCCTGTGACCTGGGGGAGAGTTCGCAAGAGCACCTGTGAGAGCATATATTTAGCTAACCCCTTACCGACGCGTGCCATAATAGTACGGCACGCATTGGGTGCCGGTGTATGGAGAGGGCTCACGGGCTGAGCCCTCTCCATAGCAGGTAAGTCTTTGCTGCATGTTGCAGCAAAGACTTAACGGTAAGACCCACTATCGGTGCTAGCTAATTGGACCCAGCAGCTCTGATTAACTCTTTAGACCTCGGCCGTCACATGGCGTCTAAACTCAGCGGAAGGTCTGAGAGGAGTAAACCCCTTAACAACCTGGCCCTTTTTTGTTTTTTCATTTCCATTTTTCACTCCCCACCTTCAAAAATCTATAACTTTTTTATTTTTACACCTAAAGAGCTCTGTGATGGCTTGTTTTCTGCATAACAAATTGCACTTCATAGTGATGGTATTTATTATTCCATGCCATGTACTTAGAAGCAGGAAAAAAAATCCAAATGCAGTGAGAATGGTGAAAAAATGCATTTGTGCCGTTTTGTTGTGGGCTTGGATTTTACAGCTTTCACTGTGAGCCCACTGTGAGCCCCATGTCTACTTTATTATTTGAGTCAGTACAATCATGGAGATACCAAATGTGTATAGGTTTTATAATGTTTTCATACATTTACAAAAATTTAAACCTGTACAAATTTATTTTTTTGATTTGTCCATTTTCTGGCGCTAATTAATTTTTCATACTTCAGTGTACAGAGCTTTGGGTTGTGTGATTTTGTGTTACTTTTGATGCAGTTTTCAATGCTACCATTTTTAGGACTGTTCGAACTTTTGATCACTTTTTATTGAATTTTTAATATTTTTCAGAATTGCAAAAAAGTGCCATTTTATACTTTGGGTGCTATTTTCCGTTACGGGGTAAAACGTTATTATATTTTGATAGATCGGGCATTTTCAGACTCAGCGATACCTAACGGGGGTCATTTACCAAGGGCCCGATTTGCAGTGATTTTCCCTGAATTGCCCCGGGATTTTGGCGCACCGGCGCTGGCATGCACGCGACGGAAATCGGGGAGCATGGCCGAACGAAAACCTGACGGATTCGGAAAAACCACTGCATTTTTTAAAAACAAAAGTGTAGCGGGGACTCACCCTTAACTTCACTAGGAATAGGCCGGTGTACTTCAGTGCGTCCAGACCCGAATCCACCGCAAAGAACACGCTGCTGGATGGCAAATGGACCGGGTAAGTAAATCTGCCCCAATGTGTTTATAATTTTTACTGTTTATTTATATTTATAACAGTTCTAGGAAAGGGGGGTGATTTGAATTTTTAGGGTTTTTTATTAAAATTTTAA
This sequence comes from Engystomops pustulosus, assembly GCA_019512145.1. NCBI lineage: Eukaryota > Metazoa > Chordata > Amphibia > Anura > Leptodactylidae > Engystomops > Engystomops pustulosus. The sequence continues at coordinate 50,579 of WNYA01001788.1, read as the reverse complement.
AAAAAATTTTACTATTTTTCAGACCCCCTAGGGTATTTTAACCCTAGGTTGGCTAATCGATCCTACCATATACTGCCATACGACAGTATGGCAGTATATGGGGATTTTCTACCTTCTTGCACATTGTTATGAATGGGTTAAAACAAGACACAAGGCTGTCATGGCAGCTGATTGCCGCTCCTCGATGACGTAATGGGGAGCGATGATCGTCACCAGGATGGCAGCCTCCATCTTTTTGAAGCCGCTGACAGCTTTGCCGGCGGAGATCGATGGGATAACACCTGCAATCGGTGCTAGCAATGATCGAGGGTGTTACCGGTAAGTTTTTACTGCAATATGCAGCAAAGACTTATGAGCTATGGAGAGGGTTCAGCCTGTGAGCCCTCTCCATGCAGAGGGGTTAGTGGGAAAATTTTTACTTCATATGAAACTAGAAAACATCACCAAAATAAAAGGTTAAAGACAATAATGATCTTAAATTTAGGATTTTTGTTAAAAACCTGGTGGTGCATGGGCGATCTGTTGCTATGACAGTTTCAGGTCCTACACATTGTAATAGATTATGTGGAAAATTCCCATTTACATACAGTAGTATGGCAGCATATGGTAGAATCAATCAGACAACCTAAGGTTAAAGTACACTAGGGGGTCTAAAAAATAGAAAAATAAAAATAAAAAAAATAAAATCCTCCCCCTTTCCCTAGAACTGATATAAAAATAAATAAACTGTAAAATTATAAACATGTTAGTTATTGCTGCATCTCGAAATGTCTATCAAAATATAATAATGGTTATTCCCAATGTTTAACCCTGCAACGGAAAATAGCGCCCAAAGACGAAAATACCACTTTTTTGCCATTTTACAACATATAAGAAATGTAATAAAAAGTGATCAAAAACGCTGCATGGTCCTCAAAATGGTAGCATTGAAAACATTATCTCATCTTTCAAAAAATTACATCACACACTACACCGTACACTGAAGTATGAAAAAGTTATTAACGCCAGAAGATGGCAAAATGCTGAATATTTTTTTGTACAGGAAGTTTTCAGTTTTGTAAATGTATGAAAATGTTATAAAACCTATATAAATTTGGTATCCCCATTATCATAACGAGCCAAAAAATAAAGAAGAAATGTCATGTGGGGTGAAAGACTTATTTCACTTCTGATTGCAGTTACTTACAGATATTGGTCAGTTTATTAGTCCATCACCTCAGAGATCACTGGGAGCAGAGAACTTTAGAAAGTTTTTTATTGTGGAATAATTAAAGCAAACAATACCAACATTTGAAAAGAGAAAGATCTGGACTGCACATCCACCCATTATGATATTTGCCCCCCCTGCTCTTACGACCATAGCACATACTTAATTAAGACAACATTAAATCAATGAGAAAGTGTGGCCACATGAGCAGTAATGTTGTTTCAGGCTTTTACATGACTAACTCTACGGCCAACTGTAATTTTAAGTTCTCCCTGAGGTGCTGGGTGGAGACATAGCTGCTGCAAATTACTGCTCCCCGTGCACAGAGCCTTCTGTCCATCTTGCTAGCAAGAAAGAATTCAGGCACTCTTAATTTCACAGGGAAAGTTTCTCTGAAAAAATTATATTACCATAATATTTTTTTTGTTAAAAAGTAAGTGATAATTTAATAGTTAAAGGGGGATGTCCAGAAGTTTCCAAAAATTTGGAGCCGGGCTGGGGCAGGCTTTTTAAAAAAATTAAATATGTACTCGCCTCCTTTGCTCACTCCCGATCGGCAAGGATTAGACGGACCACTGCGCCGGAAATCGGGCGCTAAGGAGGAGGTGAGTACATGTTTTTTTTTTTTTTAAATCGCCCCAGCCTGGCTCCTAATTTTTGGAACTCTTGGAAACGTCTTTTAATTTTTCCCTGGCCTGTAATATCATAATACTTAAAATTAATATTACCCATTAAGTGCATCTTTTATGGCTGTAAACATTTTTAGTTTTTTTTAAAAATAAAAACGTTGAATGTGTTTTAACTCTGCTGCTTTACATTTTTCACATCTCGTGGTGTTTCCCATTTAGACAGCTCGTTCTCTAGCCCTTAGTTATGTCCTCCTTTGGGCTTTTAAACCAAAATTTAAGCTAATTTGTTATCAGTCTTCAACCTTTACCCGCATCAGAATGAAGAAAAAGAAGGGAGTGTCACTTAAGGTTGTGAAAAGCAACCAATTACATACAGTACAAAGAAAAGACACAATATAGAAACAGAGTTCAAATCCAAAATAACTCTTTCTTTCCCCTTTTGGGCAGGCAATCCTTTTGAACTCAGTTTTTTTAATATTTTGATTTATTTAATAAAGTATTGTTGTTAATTTATAATTCTGTACTTGATTTATTTAGTTTGGATATATTTATGTTGAGGTCTTTTCTATCTATGTGGTTGAACCATAGAATTGGTGGGTTCCAGACCAAGTGTAATGCAAAGATGACGTTTATTGTATTGAAACCTTTTGTCAGTTATAATTTTTAAAATAATTTCGTTTTTAGTGAAGTATCTAAAATAAGACATGCTGGAGCAGAGGTGTCATAATTCATCAATCCGCAGTCCGCCGCTTATTATGTGTTTATCTAGTCTTCTGCCTGCATGCGGCAACAGTTGTGTCAACTAGTCCTGATTTTGGAGGAGAACCTAAACTTTGTCATGGAGACAGATTTATTGTCTTGGAAAGGAACATGATGTTTAGTGTGGCACTTGGGGAATCTTAGTGGGAAACTTGATGAGGCATTATTTATAGCCCCAGTGGGATTTTGTGCTGCTCTCATATTTTCCCCAAGACAGACATCACCCTATCAATACCTACATCAGGAATTATCCATGCGTATCACTAGAGAGCCACTTATCTAATTCCTGCTGATAATAACATTTCATGTCTTAATAGCCACACCTCTACAGATCATGTTGCAAGCACTGCACTAGAACAAGATAGAGTTTTATTTTGCTTTTTGAGATTTCTATCAGTAGGTCTTCTCAAGAATGAAAACTTTACTCACTAAAAAAAAACCTTGGCTATCCCACTGTATTTTCCAAGAACTAGGATCTATTAAGTACCTCCCAGCAATATTGTGTCCTAACCGAAGAACTAAACAGAATAAATTTTCCCAGAATGAATACAATTCAACAATGGTTAATACAATGGTTCAATATAAAGCAATTTTACGACAAACATATTGCAGTTTGGTGGCAATTTTCATAATTTTTGTTAACCAAAATAAGAAGTGGAGGAATTAAAGGAATAGGAAGTTGAAATAAATGTCTTATACTTTTCCTTTCTGCCAAATGTCTTCTGGTTTCAGCTCAATGATGAGAAAAAACTCTGAAACAGCAGCTGTCTGCGGATGGGACTGGTTTGGCTCATTTCCTAGTCATGTCACAAGGCTTCTTGAAAGTACTGACTTATAGGGAACTGCCTTTCAAAAAGTGGTTCTGGAGGCACAGTTTTCCTTTTCCCATCTCAGATTTCTGTGTGGCACATGCATGGCCTATAAGAGTCCAGTAATGTGTGAAGCTGGCTTGAAAACAGGCTGCAAGAGAACACAGAGCACCGCCCTTACCCTGGCTCCTAAAATACATGAATAACTATTATTAGCTTATACTACCTTTTTTCGCCTAAAATAATAGACCCCCCAAAAAAATAAGACCTTGTGCTAATCTTTTGCAGCTTAGATAAGGCCTCTCCTGAAAATAAGACACATTGCTAAAGCTCCCCCATGCCATAGTATTAGTAAATGATTTTGATACTTCAGTAGGTTGTGACATGGGTGACAAATGCCTGTGCTACAAACGCTACAAGCAGCTACCTGTAGAAGAAAGGTTCATTTAAGGAAAGTACGAAACATGAGAGATTGGGGTCAATGATTCCTATAGAAATGAAATACAAGAAGTTCAGCATGAAATTCAGAGTTTGTATATTGGAGAAGTTGTTAATTTTTTTCATTTGTTCATGAAAAAATAAGACATCCCCTGAAAAGACCTAGTGCCTCTTTAGGAGAAAAAATTAATATAAGATACTGGGGCAAATTTACTTACCCATCCGACGGCGTTCACCGAAAGTGCATTGTCCGACGATCATGCACTGTGTCGCGAGTCACTAAGATCCTGCGCCCGATATACTGCATGTGTCACTTCCCTGCTCAGGTCCAACAGAGTTCACAATCTTTTTATTGGTGCATGTAAGTGCATTGTCTTGCAACACAATTTGAAAATTAAACCCTGCGCTCAGTCCGAATCAGTCAGATCGTCTGACGGCACACCCCCTAATTTGTGCTGCATGAAAGCTAGCACAGCAGCAATAGACACAATCCCAGCGCAGACACTTGTTAAAAACCTGTCCAAGCCATTTAATCCCTGAAAAAGGCAAACAGTCTGACGAAAGTGAGCAGCGCGACCCTTAGTAAATGAGCCCCACTCTCTTATTTTAGGGGAAACAAGGTAGGAGGTTAAGAGGTTATTAACCCTTTTAAGGACACCACCCTTTTTCATTTTTGCATATCCATTTTTCACTCCCAACTTTCAAAAATCCATAAGTTTTTTTCTATTTTCTGTGTAAAGAGCTGTGTGGGGGCTTGTTTTCCGTGTAAAAAAATTTACTTTCTAGTGATGTTATTTAATTTTCCACGCCATGTACTAAAAAACTAGCAGAAAAACCAAATAGAGTGAAATTGATGAAAAAACACATTCACACCATTTACTGCATGCTCCAATTGACAAATCTACTTTATTCTTTGGTTTAGTACGATTGCAGAGATACCACATTTATTTAGGTTTTATTATTTTTTTATTAGATTTAAAAAAATAATTTTGTCATATTATGAGGCCAATTCCTTTTCATATTTTGGTTTATGGACCTGTGTGAGCTATAATCTTTTGCAGGATAAGCTGACAATTACAATGCTATTTTGGGGAATGTACAACCTTTTGATCACTTTTTATTCAAATTCTTTATGTGTTTCAAAATGGTGATTTGGGCACTATTTACCATAACGGGATTCACTCCTGGGAAATAACCATGATTTTGGAGATTATCTTGGTGCGGCAAGGGGTTAATTCAGTGTATGGAGTACTTTTGTAACTGTCCGTGAGTTTAGGTTTATTTGGCATCTCTTTTGCAGAGAAATTTATTCTTGATAATTCAAGCAATGGATTTTTTTGTTATCTGTAGAGATGTAGACATTTTAGATTTACATATTGCATCCATTCAGGACTGAGGCATGTCGTGAGAATTTGATTCTGGTTCATGAAGTGTATAATGGAATAATAGTTAGAAAATATCATTGTCTTACATTGTTCTGGGCGAAATTGGGTATCAAACATTATAGTGCATTTTGACATTTTATTCTTTGTGAATGTGTAAATTTTCTAAAAAAATGCAGGGGTTAACAGACTTCTTAAAAGTAGTTTAACATACGTTGAGGGTAATTTATGGGGTAATTTATGGGCTTTAATTAGACCTCCTCCATTATTTAGTCACTTGAAAGCAGAAAAAATGTAATTTATAAAATAAAGAGAGTTTTAATTTTTTTTAATTATAAAAAACACAAAGTATATCACCCAAATTTTTCAACTAACATGAAGTACAATGTGTCATTTGAAAAAATGGGCATTGTGAGATAGGTACAAAATGGCCCAGTTGTTATGGGTTTAAAGATGAGAGCTCCCGACTTTCTCCAACTCATGACATCCTTTAATTTGTGCCACTTCAGTGATTTCCAGTACAGTTTGACATTTTACTTACCTAACCCTTGCCATGCTAGAATTATCAGTGCTAATAGCTTCACCGCCAGTTATGTCTAAAATTAGTGTGCAGATTGCTGAAAATAACTGCATAGATTTCTGGAAAGCATTAAGCTCAGGCAAAAAATTCAAGTTGTGTTGGGAGGTTGGAGTTTTTGATGGTAGTAAAAGGTTTAGAGAACACAATTATTGGCACCAAAACAAGTGTCCAAAGGAAAACATCCTTCTACGAAAGTTACATATACTTCTCTACTGGTTTATTCTCAGAATTTGTATCAAATATTAAAAACAATAAACAATGGATTTTTACTCATAAAATAAAATGTTATTATTTTGTAACGAGGAAACAAAATTAACAATAGATCACAAACACCAAGAAAAAGACAAATAGACAGGATTCTGTAGTAAAAATATTGACACTGCATTGTGCAACTATCAAACATGACCTTTCCATTGTTTTTATAAGTTCAGATAGATTTTATGTACATTGTAAGGAAGAAGAAGACTTCTACTATGAATTAAGGCAGTAGAACTGGCATTGCTCAGATGATTGTGTCTGTCACACTCTTACATGACATATTATAGTCCCTGCAGTCATTCACTATGATATCCTGTCAGCAAATACAAGTTTAAGAAATGTTAAGAGCTCTACAGCATAAAAAGAAATTACTAAAATTGTTTGCAAATTTAGTTTTGTCATATTTTCACTGATTCCATTGAAGAGTCTTAAACTAACGAAATGAATAATTACAAGTTTATTAGTATTCAATAAACACTGATACAATAAAAGACTAAAAGAATAAGACAGCCACCTCTAGGTATTCCTAGTGTGAATCTAACTGACTTGGCAAGCAGTTCAGTGGATAGAAGTCAAGAAAATCGTTCATCATCGCTGTCAACTTTGCTGATCTCTGTAGAGACAAGATATAGAAGGGAATTAAAAAAATTAAAGGGGTATTCCATCAAAGACAGATTTTTATACATACCCACATTCTCTAATTCAATGTTATTAACAAAAATACAGCATTTTAAAGATATAATTCCAACCTGTCTCTTTCAGCCCTGGTGTTCAGAATTTTGATTATCCCTAGATACGACCATAGCTTTTGTAACTATGGTCGGGCAAATCCCTCCAGCTTATTTTGCATTGCAGGAGAAGGGGGAGGGTTTGGAGGAAGAGGGCATTCTACAAATGAAGGCACTTCCTAGTTCAGCCATGCTTCTACAGCAGCATAAAAAGGACACAGAAGCAGCTGCTCCACAAACAAGAAAATTCTGGATCCCAGGAGAGAGGGTGACTTAGCAGTGATGACTTTGTTATATTGATAAAATGAGGCAGCAGAGCACAGTTTGTTCAGAGTGTAATTGTGTCTTATATCCATCTCATGACTCATCTCTCTTTTTCTTTATGTCAGATAATAGTAAACTGTTCAGAAGCCAAATAAAAGTGTAGACAAACACTGAACTCTGATAATCTAAGCACACTGTCAGCACACAGCATCTCATAGGACAGCGGAATCATGAAGTGTCTGCTTAGAGAATCCAAGCTCACACACTGACCATCGCTGAGTTATCGGAGCTAAAACAGCAATAAAACTGAGTAAAATTGCAAAGTTAGGGGTCAAAAAATAATCCCATCATTAGGGTATTAAAATTTGAGAACTTCTTTCATCAGCAAACCTCTTTAAAATTTACCTGCTAGCCATGTACCGAGCATTTATAAAACAGAACACATGAAAAATAGATCATGGTGACCATGAAGAATAGCATGCATCAAGTAGACTTATTATGGGCAAACTAAGAAGGGATGTTTTCTTTAGCACAAAATAAAGGTGCAAAAGTGCACATAGTATCATAGTATCATAGTATATAAGGCTGGAAAAAGATGCAAGTCCATCAAGTCCAACCTTTAAGAATTAAATAAATGTTTTATCCTCATAACCCGTGATATTTTTTCTCTCCAGAAAGGCATCCAGGCCTCTCTTGAACATGTACATAGAGTCCGCCATAACAACCTCCTGCGGCAGAGAGTTCCATAGTCTCACTGCTCGTACAGTAAGGAACCTTTGTCTATGTTGATGGTAAAATCGCCTCTCCTCTAGGCGTAGAGGATGCCCCCTTGTACTGGTCACAGGCCTAGGTATAAAAAGATCTTTGGAGAGATCCTTGTACTGTTCGTTCAGGTATTTGTACATTGTAATGAGGTCTCCCCTCAGTCGTCTTTTTTCTAAACTGAATAATCCCAAATTTTGTAATCTATCAGTGTATTCTAATCCCTCCATTCCCCTAATAATCCTGGTTGCTCCCCTCTGCACCCGTTCCAGCTCTACTTTATCCTTTTTATACACTGGTGCCCAAAACTGTACACAATATTCCATGTGTGGTCTGACCAGGGATTTGTATAAGGGCAAAACTATGTCTTTATCATGAGAATCTACTCCTCTCTTGATACATCCCATAATTTTATTTGCTTTAGCAGCAGCCGCCTGGCTCTGGTCACTAAAATTAAGTTTACCATCCACCCATACCCCCAAGTCCTTTTCAGCTCCAGTTTTACTAAGTAATTGACTGTTTAGAACATAATTATACTTTTTGTTTCCATGGCCCAAGTGCATAACTTTACATTTATCTACATTAAACCTCATCAACCATTCTCTGCCCACTCCTCAAGCTTCCACAAATCCCTCTGTAATGCTAAACTATCGACCTCAGTATTTATTACTTTACACAGCTTAGTATCATCTGCAAATATTGAAACTTGACTGTGTAAACCCACTACAAGGTCATTAATAAAAATATTGAAAAGAAGTGGCCCCAATACTGACCCCTGTGGCACTCCACTGGTATCGTCAACCCAATCTGAGAATGTGCCATTAATGACCACCCTCTATCACTAAGCCAATTACTTACCCAAATACACAGATTTTCTCCTATTCCCAGCAGTCTCATTTTATATAACAACCTTTTATGTGGCACGGAGTCAAATGCCTTTGAAAAGTCCAGATATACAACATCCACAGCGTCCCCCAGATCCAGTCTTGAACTTACCTCCTCGTAGAAACCAATCAGATTAGTTTGACAGGACCGATCTCTCATAAACCCATGCTGACGCTGGGTTATAAGGTTGTGCACAGTGAGATACTCCAGGATAGCATCTCTAACAAACCCCTCAAATATTTTCCCCACCACAGCAGTTAGACTCACGGGTCTGTAGTTTCCAGGATTGCTATTTGATCCTTTTTTGTATATTGGTACCACATTTGCTATGTGCCAGTCCTGTGGAACATAACCAGTCCTCAGTGAATCTTCAAATATTAAAAATAACGGTCTGTCTATCACAGTACATAATTCATGCAGAACCCGGGGGTGTGTGCCATCTGGCCCCGGTGATTTATCTATCTTAGTGGTTGCGAGGCGGCGCCGTACCTCTTTCTGGGTTAAACGGTTGACATTCCAAAAAGAATTTACATTATTCCTCATTGTGTCTTCCACCAGGGGATTTTCCTGGGTAAAGACAGTTGAGAAGGCGACATTCAGTAGATTGGCCCTTTCCTCATCTCCTTCCACCATGACCCCCATGTTATTTCTAAGGGGACCCACACTCTCTGTTTTTAGTTTCTTATCATTTATATACTTGAAAAATAATTTGGGGTTATTTTTGCTCTCCCTCGCAATATTTCTCTCAGTCTCTATTTTTGCGGCCTTTATCTGCTTTTTACATGATTTATTTTTCTCTCTATAATTCTGTAATGCCTCATCACTACCTTCACGTTTAAGCACCTTAAACGCCTTATCTTTCTCGCTTATTGCTTTCCTTACAAGACTAGTTAGCCACATAGGCTTTTTCTTGTTCCTTTTATGCTTTTTCCCATAAGGTATGTGTTTCTCACAGGACTTTTTCAGAATATATGAGAAAAAGTCCCATTTTTGGGGGGGGCTTTTGTCTTTGAGAACATTATCCCAGTCTATGCCCTTAAGGTCTTCCCTTAGTTGCTGAAAATTTGCCCTCCTGAAGTTTAGAGTGCTGGTTTCCCCTTCACTAACGCTCTTAGTAAAGCGTAATACAAAATCAATGATATTGTGATCACTATTCCCCAGGTTCCCCCCAACCTGTAGTTTTGATACCCTATCATGTCTGTTGGTAAGGATAAAGTCCAGCAGCGCCCCCCCTCTTGTTGGCTCCAGGACTAGTTGCGACAGGTAATTGTCTTTTGTTGTTGACAAGAACCTGCTGCCTTTGAAGGACCTGCAGGTTTCTGCCCCCCAGTAAATATCTGGGTAATTGAAGTCCCGCATGATAAGCACTTCACCATGCTTTGAAGCTGCATCCATTTCACTTATCAGCATTTCCTCTGCTGCCTCCATTATATTTGGAGCTGTATAACAAACATCTAGTAATATTTTATTATTCTTTTTCCCTCCCCTTATCTCCACCCATAGGGACTCCACATGTACCACAAAAGGTCATGAAAAAAGAAGAAAAAGCAAAAAATAAAAAGGTATGACATACTGGTGCTATTAAGATTCTCTAGCATCATGTACCATGAAGGCAAGGAAAACCGCAGCCCTTATGCTACTTGAGACACAACCAGGTCGAAACAGCGCTGTCTACAGTTGGGAATCTATTCCTTCTGGAATATATATACTGGTTTGGGTTTAGTCCCTCATCATGTCATAAGGCTTCCTGGAAGTCATGCTTGGTGGTAAGGGGGCAGCCTCACAAGGTAGCAAAAGAGGTGTGGTTTTCCTTGTCCTATCCTGGAAAGCCTATTTGCATATTTCCAAGTTTATATTTATAGTTAAATTCCTACATTTCACAGACTTGCAGTGGTTTGTACTTTGTTAATGTTTCTTTTTTATATTTGACATATTTCGGACAAAAGAAAATTGATGCAACAAAACAACAATCCCAAGCACATAGCAAATCTTCAACAAAGGCTGATAAGAATGAAGGTAATGCAATGACCCAGCTAATGTTCAGACCTCAACCAAATTGATAAACAGTGATAGGTCATTAAAGGACATCCACCACCATGATGAAAGACTGTATGCAAATGAACCTTAAGGGCTCCAGGCTCCTTAAACACCTATGGAGCCTGGCTCCCCTCTGGCTCATTTGCATTCAGTCTGGTGGTAGATGCCCTTTAAGTCCATAGTCGAATCCCCCAAAGCTTCAGTAACCTGAAGCAGCATTGTAAAAAAAGAGTGGACCATGGCACTTCAGAAGGTTTTGTTTCAGAATCCCTCTAGTGATCTTCTAACATAATGCTTCTTGATGAATCTTCTCTTGTATATATAATGACAAGTAAGATAATCTAGGAGTTAAAAAAGCTTAGCTTTGTAGGAACTGCTAATCTTGCTCTTTGCTGCTTAGACACTTGCCCTGGCAGACAACAAATGAATGTTAATGAGTAGTAACACTCTGTAACATACCGTAAGATATCTCACTATACATTCTGTAATGTCATATTGCATATTATACAGTATGAATCACGATGGTTAAATGGTGACCGGAATCTTGTTAAATCCAAAGTCACCAGGTTATGCCCCAGGTAACAAAGTCAAATTATTTGCATATTCTATTCACCTGGTTTTTCCTTGGAAAACAAACAAAAAAAATAAAAATGGTAATTGATAATTGCCTGCAGCTATACTCAATAAAAATAATACATCAGTGTAAAAGTAGACTCAAATTTAACATATCGATAGTGCTTGCCTCCTTTTCTACCTTCTTAGTCCCTTGCTGGCTAACGGAAACATCAATCAGAAAGAAAGTTTAGTAATCAACTCTTTTCCTAAATAGCATAACTTCTGCATGTAAAATGGCTCAAATCAGAGGCATATTACAGGGAATTATGCTTAAAACGACTTCCTTTGCTTTACAGGAAACGACTATAAGGAATACTTGCAACTTCCACAAGGAGAGCTCATTGCCTTCAGATTTATTTTTGCACATTCTAGAGGTTTGCAGCCAGTATGATAATTCATATGAATAGATTCTGCAGGTTTATATGTAGTAAGCTAGGTTCTCATACGGTATAAGACCAACGCTACTGATTTATACAGAACAAGACCCAAGCTTACTACATAAATATTGCACCAGAAGCAAGAATATTTAAAGAAGATCTACCACCAGTTTACTGTCTCCTAATAATAAGTTCCTGTGGAAAGATCTTCCTTAGGACTTCTTTTATTTTAACTCTATATGCCATGAATGCAGGATTATAAAAGTAATTATAAAAGTAATGCTAATTAACCGGGTTTGCTCCAGCTATGTCACCCAAGCGCCTTATGAAGCCTCGTACCACTAGCGGCCTGGTCCCCAAGCGCATATAGGAGGAGTGCATAAATTAAAATAGGAGGCTCCCTGAGGCACCTGGGTGACCTAGCTGGAATGGCCCAGGGTAATTAGCTGTACTTTTAGTTCTGCATTCGCGGCATATGGAGTTATAATATAAAAGAATTCCTGAGGAACATTGTTACACCGGGCTGTTACACTTTGCGAGAGCACTTCCATCTCGCATTGTGTTCTGAAATTTCCTCTGCTGTGGTGAGATTACATCAGGCAGATGGAAGGGGGAAGATCTAAAAAGCAAAGGGAGGGTGAGACGGTCTAACAGCCTGTGAAGCTGCAGCACTGAGGGGCTCTGGAAACACCCCTTCAGGCTCATTAGAATAATTTCAAAAGTTGATTTAGAAGGAAGGAGGACATGGATAATGAATACAAAAAGATCATCCCAGTCATGGTGCCTGGATCTTATGATTAAGTGCCCCTGGTGTATCATGCTTGATTTTTCTGGTGGATTTCCTTTAAAAAACACAATACCAAAGGTAACCCTACTTCATAGACACAGTACTAGCACTATACAATCCACAGGTATCAGCAGTGCATGGTCAAAGGCCCTTAATTACAGCTACAGAGTAGGAAGAGGGGCCATGGATCCCAGAGGAGCACTAGGTCTTAGAATGGTGGACATCACCCTTGTAAAGGTGGTCTTACATCTGCAGTGGAGGCACCGGTAAAGGAACCTTTATTTCTCTGTAACACATCTCTGTAGAATGTTGTGTTGATTTTTATTCTCATGAGCAAATATAATAGAAATAAAAGATTAAATGAGGACAACTCTAATGACTGCAAAATATGTAAAATATTTAATGTTCAAACATTTGATGTACCTGAGAGAAGTTCTTTAATTTGATTAATGTAAAAGCATTCTCTGTATGGTTGGAGCAGTTACACATTAAAGATGTTTCCATAAACCTAAGTATCATCCTAAATCAAAGTCATTATAAAATTCTGCAATTTAAGCATAAAACAAGATTTATGTCTCAGACATTCCCTTTTATCTTTCCAGTTATTTGTATAATAAATTGTGCAGATGCACAAAAATCAACTGCACTGACTTCCTATCTTCTGATTTTTGTGTGTCTATATTCCCGTGATCTACGGACTACTTCAAGGAGATCCTGCGTCCAAGCATATTTCCCACAGATGATCTGAAACTGGGAGAAGGTAGCAGTACACAAAACTCCTTTTTTGTCTTATAGGGCAGATTGCAATGGGTGTCATAAATGAGCAGATTTGCTAATATTTTCTAAAGGTTAGTGCAAAGTAAGACATACATTCCTAAACTGGGTCAGCAGGCAAGTAACTAGGAAAGGCAGGGCCCCATAGAAAATTGTGGTTCCAAATGAACATGAACATTACCGATTGGTTATGTCTGCATCCAGTGGTTGTCTGTACATAGTGCCATCTCCTTAGGTCCAGATTAAGGGTGGTGGGGGCCCTGGGGCACGCACCCCAGGAGCCTACTCCATGATCCAACCCTGTTTCTGACAGTGGTAAACACATAACAATAGCCAATAATTGTCTGTACCATAGCTGCCTGACAACTTGTACTACACTGCATGTATTTAACTCTACATGGACTATGACTCCCCTTGAGAAAGCCACTTGCGAAACACGTGTCGGGGTGTACAGCGTGTGCCTGTTTTACTGGTATAGGTAATTATGTTTCAGTGCTAGCTCCATATGAGGTATAATTCTTCCCCTTTAATTATGGGATCTCCACTTTGGCTCTGATTTACACCATACCCTATGTACCAGGTCTGATTTCCTCAATTGGTTTATGAGTTTGTGATTAGTTGGCACTCTCTGTTTTTATACTTTTATTGCTGCTTTTGTATTGCCGTTTACTTGTTTATATAATAAAATTTATCTGTCTGGCACCTATCTGACTTATAATTTCCTCTAGCGTATTCAAAATTTTGGTTGTATTGTATGTAAATAGCAGGAAGTGATCTGTGATAAGAAATTCTATGCCCACACCCCTCGCTTTATGCTTGTTTTGGTTTTGTCTACATGGACTATGAATGCCACAGTGGTAGTGACACCCATATTGCATGTTAAAACAAATCAATAGAATATACAAAGTCAAATGTAGCACTGTGTAAAAAAAAAGGGAAAAATTGCGGAGTGCAAAGTCGGCAATCCCGGCAAGGTCTTGAGTATGTATGTACAGAAAAACAGGCAGCACTCCAGTATCCAGATCCAATTAAAGGTGAGATTTAACAAACCATGGCCGCATTTTGGTATGTTATACTTGTCTACCTTCAAATCAAAAACAAATCCACAGATAAATTATAGTCACATTGTTATTTTTATAATAAACTATTCCAGATTGCAGTAAAATATAACAATAAACCTTTAAACCTGCCCTCTTATTTCAAACACCGAAAAAGAAGTGCTACCGAATACCAGTTATTGACATTAACCCTTTCACTTTCTTAGATGACTGGGTATTTTTTACATGTGTTTTGTTTGGATCTTAGGCTAGGAGCACATGGCCCAAACTATTTTCATGTGAAAAATCCCTGTGTAATATTATAGTTTTCAGTTAACAGTTCAAAAATTGACAAAGGGCTTTGTGCCCTAACACATCTCTGTCAATCCAGATTTTGTAGAATTTTATCAATAAGAACTGATTTATTCTGCACATAAAATCCACATCATCTTGAACAGATTTTCTGAACGTTCTTTGATATTTCAGGTGTCTTAAAGATATGAGAGGAGATTTATCAGTGCAGGAAGGGCTAATATTGTTAATTTTTGCTATATATATATATATATATATATATATATATATATATATATATATCTTTTTGGCCACAGTCCTGTGTGAATGATGAGCCTCATTCATTAGGACTGTCAGGAAGAAAATAAAGCATGTAAGGAAAGAAAGACAATGGCAGGCTGCAATAGTCTTCTGTAAAGTATGGGGTCACAAGGTGCACAGTGTGTAACTTACCATATATACTCGTGTATAAGATGAGTTTTTCAGCACAAAAAATGTGCTGGAAAACCTCACCTAAGCTTATATACGAGTCAATAAAAAACCAAACTTACATACACTCCAGCGCCCCGATGCTCGTTGCGGCTCCTGGCCGATCCTCTTCGGTCTTTTCTCTGTTCTATTACCCCGCAGAGACGCTTCCCTGTGATCGCCGTATTGCCGCTGATTACGTCATGCACCTGGCCGGCAGATCGCAAGGGAAGAGCACAGAGAAGACCGAAGAGGGGCGGCTGGGAGTGAGTATGTAAGTTTGTTTTATTTTTTTAACAAGGAAAATATATCTCTGCACTGACCCGGACACTGATCACTCGAAGTAATATGTTAGTACAACAATAAAACAGTGGAAGTGCTAACGGTGTAATACAGGTGTCTATCTGTATTGTCGAAAGTAGAAAAGTCAAATGGAATGCGCACCAAGCACCAATTCACACTACACTTTAGAATTCATATATTAAAAAGTATTTTAATAGACCTAAGGTAAAAAAGAAAAACTATGTCATAAGTCCCAAATATCATATATCTCTATATGAACAAGAAAACATAAAACACACGTAGCATATGCAAAAAGTACAATAAATCTTACATAAAATCCCATATAAAATGGCATAAAATGATTGTCAAATGAATGGCATGAACTCGTTTTTTGTTATTCCGGTTATAACCTGGACATAGACATGTAAATTGTTCAATCAGTAAATTGTTCAATACAGTTGTGAGATCTCAGGCTGGGCAAAACAGGTAGGGTGGCACAAAAGGGCCGGCGTGCTCACCCTTACCAGTTAAAAATGTATATATCACTTGTTGTACATTAATCCGTGAAAAAAAAAAGGTTATATTTTGTTTTTCTTATTTGCCAAGTTGTCAGATTTGTTATGTAAAGTTCAGTCCTTGGATCTGACTCCACAATAGATGATCAACTTCAGAAAGGTAAACGGCCATATGCACAGAGGGTATGTATCTATCTACCCAATATTGTAGTTAGGATGATATTTCTTCAATAGTCTTTCTTACCCTTAGATGGACGTAGAGGTACACGTTCTGTGTCTGGTCCGTTCCTTTTGGAATCAGTTGTGGAGCGGCTGGTTCTAACCTTGGCGTCTTCTTGTCTCGCATGCGCATGCGTTTGTATCCACTTTAATCAACCGGGTTGGGATCCCCGTAAGTGCAATCTAGTGGCGTGGGGTCCCAGGTAGGTGTACAATTGATTGTAGATGTATTAAAGGATAGAACCAGTCAATATACCGCTCACTCCACAGAGAAATTCAATGTAGCTGGCTAGACCCGTTTCTGAGCCTTTTCTCGGCTCCCTCCTCAGTAGCTAATTTGGAACTTGCCCATAATGCCTGTTTTATAGAAGAAAAGGATGAAAAACCCGGCCTGGATCTGATATGTCTATGAGAATTGTTTAACCCATTATAGAAAGGCAATACAAAAAATAATAAAGAAAGTCTAAATCGTCAAATTACTGATGTGTCAGTGGCCTTAATGGGTGTACAGATGTTATGTACAACAGTAACCCTAATGTCAAACCATATTAATGTGGTTATAACTACCTGCACATATGGAAAATGGAGATACATCTTGTTTACAGTATATAACACATTGAACACATATAAGTAGATGCCATAGATATGTTCTAAAAAGCAAAGGGCAAAAATAGAGACATTTCTAGATGAGGTGTAAGTTAGGTGCCGCGCTCTGATTTGACAACGGCACTTAACAGGTTATAACTGCCTTGATCGGTGCCAGCACCAACCCGCGGCAGTAACAGGCGGGCATCAGAAGTATTATACAGCCAACACCCGCTGTGTATGGAGAGAGCTCAGCGCATGAGCTCTATCCATATACCCCTCGCAGCACGAGGACGATATAGTTCATATTAACAATTACAAAATAATGTCAATTTGGTATCTTCATGATTGTACTGATAGAAAATAAGCCCTTTATAATCGGGTGCAACTAATTTGAATACCATTATGCAGGAACTACTGACAGCCACATGAGGGTTAACATTGTCATCTGAATGAACCCAGGGTCCACTACATTTGCATGCTGTCTCACAATAAGTCTGAGGATCTCATCCCGTTACCTAATGGCAGTCCAGGTACCTCTGGGTAGCACATGGAGGTTTGTGCAGTCGGTACAAAATAATGCCTCTGCACGCTATTACTGACCCACTGCCAAATTGGTCATGCTGAAGGATTTTACAGGCAGTAAAAGATTCTTAACAGCGCCTCAAGACTCTGTCACATCTATCACATGTGTTCAGTATGAAACTGCTCTCATCTATGAAGAATATCAGACACCAATGTGGAATCTGCCATCAACCTGACTTGTGGATGTTGGCCATTCATACCACACTCATGGTGTCTGTTTCAGAGAGTTTGAGCAGGATAAGCATGGATATTAGTGATCTCCTGGAGGTCATTTTGCAGGGCTCTGGCAGTGCTTCACCTGTTTGCCCAAATTAGGAGGTAGTGGTCCTGATCCTGGGTTGTTGCCCTCCTACAGCACCCTCCATGTCTCCTGTTGTCTACTCCATGCTCTGAACACTTTGCTGACAAACACAGCTAACCTTCTTGCCATAGCTCGCATTGATGTGCCGTCCTGGATGAGCTACACTACCTGAGCAACTTCTGTGGATTGTAAACATCACCTCATGCTACCTATAAGGGTAAGAACATTGAGAAAAAAAGTGGTTTAAATAAGGGAATGAGAACAGAAAATTTGTCTGTGGTCACCACATACAGCACCACTCCTGTTATAGGGGTAATTGCAGATTTCTTTTCCAATTGTTAAACAGCAGGAGAAAATGATTCACACTTGATTTTACAAAACTGTTATTGACCTGGAGTTACATTGTTGGTTTCCTTTATTTTTTTGAGCTGTGTAGTTTCCAAGCCACGGTGAAGAATTACCCATTCTAATGGTTAGAATGAATTAAAGAATGAACAAGCCATGTAACTGCTTAGTGAAAGGATCTTGGTATAACGGTGGACTCCAGAATTCCATATGCAGACATTTATTAAACTCTTTGGCAGATTTATAGCACACTAGAGTTTAGTAGTATTACAGGGCCATGTGTGAGCGATCAAATAATCATCTATTTAAGTTCACACCTGGAACTTAGAAAAAGCTAAAAATCTAAAATGGTTTGAAACAGAAAAAGAATCCCTTATGTCTGTATTGTCTTTTTCTTTACCCTGGCCCATTTCATTAGCAAAAATGTTTCATGTTAGACATTACATGTGTGAAAAAATACAAATAATCCCTCCAATAAAAAAAAATAAGACAATATATATCGCCAACATTGAGTGTAAGAAATGATGTGTAACCAAGAGATGGACAAGGAGATGACATGTGTTATCCCTTGAATGATAACATTCGGGGCTGTAAAAACTGGCGTGCTAAGCCTAGGTGTATTAATGATTGTGCTGTCTGGAAAGATTTGCTTCTTCTATGTTCTTACTAGAAGCAGGTGTCATTCTGGGATTACTAAACTCCAATTCACACAGTCCAGCGTCGTCCGCTCAGCTCACAGAATGATCGTGTCAGTAAGCTATCAAATGTATTTCTAAGGATTTGAGATCAGAGTGCTTTCCTAGAGGCCGTCCTACTCTTCTTTCCATTTTTAGCCAATCAGCTTACACATCTACTGGGATCCTATCCAGATCTGAGCCATCTGCGAGCAGCTGCAGCCGCTCCCCCGTGATCAGACAGGGAATTTACTTTTTATTCAATGAGAAATTTTTCTTTATGAAACATGGATTTGGAGAAGACTGAGACAACTGGCACATGGGACTTAAGAAAGGTGATTCTGCTTGACTTTGGAAATCTTTCCGCACTTGCTTCATTGACACAAATAGCATGGCTTCATTGATATAAATAATGATACCGTCAGAATAGTAACGTGTTTATTAGGACTAATGCCACTGGCATCGTGTTATATGCTATTTATTACAACAAACATGTTATATCTTTCAGACTTACAAACAAGTGTTAGCCATTCACAGGCAATGTCCTAGTATGAAATGTCATGGCACTGAATACAATAACAGCAAAGGTTACCCTGGATTGTGTACTGGGGTTGTGGGAGTAAGCAGATTACAAACATAAGTCACTTGATCTCCAGCCTGTTTACCTCTTCCCGATTCCCATAATATCCCCACCACTAAATCAACTCCTTTGACATAATTCATAAATAAGCCTAAAATATCAGGTGAGTCACCCATGAATGACAGTTTAGTCTTGATTACAAACATATGACAGCATTCAGTGTACCTTAAAGAAATTATCAGTATAAATTGTTATAGATTTCAAATTGTTAAGGATCACCAAACCTAGAAATGAATGATACTGTTAGCAGCATAAATGATCTTGAGTTAATCTTCTGCTGATTAGTTCCCTGGCCTCTAATTGGTAGGGTTGGGGGCAACATCTTGTCTGAATGCAGACTACAGGCTCTTTCACATTGCCTTGTTTTTCCTGTCCACGGTTCAGTGATTTCCACAGATGCCTCACAAAGCCATTTCACATTGGCTTGTATTTTCACTGATCCATTGTTCTTGGAAAAAATTATGAAACATCCTATTTTTTTTCACGGATAGAGAGCCTGGAAAGCCAATAGAAGTCTATGGGTATGCAAAACAAAATGATTAAACATCTGTTTTTTTTTCACTGATGAGGCTGAAAAACCAGGTGTGATGTTTTCAAAGCAATGTCAAACATTAAGTTTCTCTTGGTGCTAGCAAGGCGGCTACAAAGGAATGGACCCAAATTCCTACCAATTATTGTGAGAAGCTTGTGGAAGGATATCCAAAACATTTGACAGTTTAAGGGCAGTGATACCAAATACTAATAAATATATGTAAACTTTTGACTTAAGAAAGTAATAAAAATGCCTTAAAAACTCTCTCTCATTATTCTAGCATTTGGCTAATATAAATAATTTTGATAATCCCTATTGTCCTTAAATGGGAAATGTTTATTCTGATTTCCTGTCAGATAGTGAGAAAAACCTACACATGTATATGTAGTGTTTGTAAACTTAAGATTTCAACTGTACTTCTAAATCGGATTGTAAGAGTGGCTCCTTTTTAATTGGATATCTATTAGCCGATGGAACTTTTCGAGCACATGTGCTATCACTTATTATGGTAACTTATATTGTATCATGTAAGCTAAATTTAAATTATAATGCAATATTGCAAAGTTTTTGTTGCAGGATCCACTACAGTTTCTTATAAAGAAGTAGTGGTCAAAATGTTGTTCTTTATTCAGATGATCATAAATGTACTATAAGCACTATAAACACTCATTCAACTAAAACTTCATAATGCACACATTTATCATAGGTGACTCTTTCACCAGCTACACATCATAAAACTACCAGTCCCCTCTGACAGGGCTTGAAATATCATGTCTAGTGTCCACTCTTATATTACCACTTATTTTCAAATCTGTCCTAAGACAGAAAGAAGCCTTATCGGTCAGGCCTAAAACTTAACTTAAATATTTAAGGTAAGACTGAACCAAATTATATCACACTTACTCTTAAAAATACATGTTTGGACTGCTATCATAACTCTTGAGGTATTTAAGGTAGATATGTCCTCACTGTATTAGTCTAAGTATTGGATCTCTGCAGCGATCCCATTGATTTAGCAGCCAAGATCATGACATTAAAAATAAAACACGAGCCCCCCCGACCTAGAAAAAAACACTTCCCAAAGGGATATGCAAGTAACCAAAAAGAGTCTCTATTTTGCCTAGAATGAGTCACTATTAGAAGCTGGAGGAGGAGTGTCACGTCAGAATCCCCTATCTTGGGCTCTATGGTGACTAGAACCATAGCTTTTTTTTTCATTGTAAATATATTAATGTACTTTGTTTTTATAGGACCGGAGATACAAACTGTAAAAGATAGAGGGGCTCATTTACTAAGGGTCCGAGGAGCGCATTTTCGTCGGGTTTCCTGACGATTTCCGTTTTGTGATGCATTTAACAGGGGATTTTGGTGTATGCAATCGGATTTTGGCGCATTGGTGCCGGCTTGCACGCGACACAAATCGTGGGGTGGGCGGTTGGACAACCCGACAGATTCGGACTACGCGTGGGATTTAACATTTAGAATTGGGTCGCAAGACACGCACTTACAAGCACCGGGAAGAAGATGGTGAACTCCGGCGGACCTCAGCGGGGAAGCGACGGATGCAGGCACCCGGGCGCACAAGCTTCGTGAATCGCGCCGGACTTCATCTATGTCCGTATCGGGGATTGCGACAGGACCAGGTAAGTAAATTTGCTCCATAGTTGGGACCTCAATGCAGATAAACTTTCAATTCCAGAATATGGGGGACAATTATGAGGGCTTACATTCCAGTTTTCTCTTGTTCAACCTCTGAAATAATCACGAAACCTAGCGAACTGTGACTATTTTCGCTGACGGTGGAGTCTTGTTATGTATTCACCTGAGGGGTGGGGTTTCATTATACATATGATAAATATCCCCCTATGTCTTCAACTGTGTATATCTCTCTATAGCTCACAGAACCACAACCATGAGTTTTGAAAGATACAGCTACATAGAATGATGCTGTATCATGTTTCAGGTTGCTATAGAACCCAAGATAGGAGTGACTGAATTAATTCTCCACCTTCAGACTCTAAAGTGACTCTTTTCTGCACATATTCAAAAAACTTTGGGAAAAAGTGGTGTTAAAATATAAATATGACACAGTTTACAACTATTCAACCGCTGCATCTCCTATTAGTTAGCTCAAAGGAATTTCACCAGGGGCACTTACTCATATATCCAGGCAATGTGATTGTAGTAATTTTCTTATATTTATTATCCATGGCCTCCTTCCTTCTTAATCTACTTTTACAATCATGCTAAGTAGAAGTTTTCTAGTGGTGTTGGCAGAGCCACTTCGTGCTGTAGCTTCACTGGCTGTAACACTGTACAGAAGCACGCCCACTGTGTGAGATTATAGCTGGCGATGGGAGGGGGAAGTGCTGACTGGGATGGAAGTGTAACAGCTTGTGAAGCTACAGAATGGTGGGGCTTTGTTGACAACTCCAGAGCCCTTATGGCTTATTAATAGTATTAAAGTTGGATAACAAGGCATTGCATCCATGGATAATATGAATCACGTTGTAAATAAAAGGGAAAGTCTACGATTTATTCAGTATGGAATCCAGGGACTAGTGTCAACTTCTCTACTACTGAATAAAATAAAATTTAATATATGCAGTCAAAATATGGTCCAAAATATAAATGTTACTTTAGTGCCTTTATAACCATCCACTGACTTTAGACTTAGAGATCTACTAACAGCAATGTTTCAAGTTCTAGACTTTTCAGTCCTAGATAACAACATGTCCACACTTTTTTTTGACCATGTTGTAGTTGCAACTGCATGTCCGGCTATTTAGTACCTAGGGCAGAAGTGGACTGGGGATTAGGAAAACCTAGTCAAGAGATAGAAATAAAGGGGGTCAGTTACTAAGGGTCCGCGGGACCGCGATTCCGTAAGTTTCCTGAATATTACTATTGTGTGCCGAATTACCCTGGGTGTTTGGCGCACGTGATCGCATTGTGGCGCATCGGCGCCGGCTTGCACGCAACAGAAATCGGGGCATGTGGCCGTCGGACAACCCGACAGAGTCGGACAAACCGCGGAATTTAAAAACGGAATTGTGTTGCAAGACACGAACTTACATGCACCGTGAAGAACCAGGTGAACTCCGGGCGGACCTCGGCGCAGAAGCGACGGATGCAGGAACTCGGGTGCATGGGCTTAGTGAATTGTGGCAGACTCGAATCCACGTCGGACAACGCACCGCGGGATCGTGCCAGGACCGGATAAGTAAATCTGCCCCAATGTTGCTTTTTCTGCAGCACTACCATTAAAGCTTATTTTATAAACATTAAAGTCATGCGGGGTCATTTATCTTCTCTCTGTATGTTTTCGCTAGTTTTTGACATCTTTTCTCTGTCTTCTTCTTTGGTAATTTATTAATCTTACTTTTTCCTTGTATTAAATGAGTTGTTTTTTCAGATCTCTTTTTGAGACATTTGTTACAAATTTCGCAAAAATGTAACACAGATGTCTCAAGTCACTTCTTTCCATTTTCTGAGATTTCCCATTGGTCTGGAGTTTTTTGCCCCAGAAAAGTGTTGCAAATTTGAGACAATTTGAAATGATAGATGTAATTTGCGACATTTAGCACATCTGGAATAGAAGATAAATACGTCTTACTGACAAAAAACAAATGTCCGGCAGACATTTCAAAATGCCCCCCAAAAGGTGCAAAAATTGCAATGCACCAAATTTTTTTTTTAAAAAGACACAAAAATCATGAAGAAAAATAAATTGCATTAGACAGGGCATATTGAGAGTTGTCCTACTCCTGTATTAAATGGTGGTACTATATAAAAACAGACACTAGCTGAATGCTTGTGTTAATAACTTCTAAAATATCTATTATATTTGAGGATTTGTAAATCTATGAGATTATTTGCAGTCACATCCTTTACATGTGGGAGTAGAGTTATATGATATTTATTGCATGCTTTTAGTCAGGTTTTTAAGAGCTTAGAGAGATATTCTCACCATCGCAACGTGTAATGCCCGTCAGAAGAGAGTAGATGGCACTGCTGTGTAAATTACTATTTGGCACTATGTATAACAGGCATTCAATAGTAATGGGAACTGACTTACATTTTTGGACTGTATCTAAACACTCAGAAACCCTCTGCATTGTAGAGGTCAGTGTGTAATTGCTCTTGTGTAACCCTGGATTCGCATCACCATTGGCTGATGTGGATAATGTGGACCTGAGGAACACAGCTAAGTATTTTCTCAGTACTGCTGCACCTAGGAGCAATCCTTATGGAACTTGGCTTCATCTCCCAGTGTCAGGAAAATGGCAATTTTTTAATTTGTTCAATGCACAGAGCAATACATTTAATGTGAGTATTATGAGTCTACTTTGTTTTAGATCAATAGGATATTGATCCTTGGGTTATTTCCAACTTGGCTATGATACTGTGTTCTTTGAACAATTGTACATAGATGGATGAGCATTCCCATTGTGACCTTAAAAGAAAATTCACCTTACATTTGGTAAAAGTGCTTGCAAGTATCTATGGTAACCGGAGTAGTATGTTTTACTGGATACTGTATGTAATTTTGTATTGATATGAAAATTTGTAATATTTTCATGCATTGGATCTATGATGTACACTGCTCAAATAAATAAACTAATGACTTAAACGAAATAATGTACGGTAAATTCAAGTCAATCGCACTTCTGTGCAACCAACACTAATTGTGAATCAATTTTTAGTGTTGTTGAGTAAATGGAACAGGTAACATGTAGAAGTTATAGACAATTACCAAGATAACCCCTATAATGGAGCGGTCCTGTATGTGGTGACCACAGACCAACTTCTCTGTTCTCATCCTTTATTGCTGTTGCTTTTATTCCTTTTGTATTTTGTTATTACTCTTGTCCCTAGAGGTACCATAAAGAGATGTCTACAACCCACAGAAGTTACTCAGGTAGTGCAGTTCATCCAGAGTGGCGCATCAATGTGAGCTGTGGCAAGAAGGTTATCTATGTCTGTCACCACAGTGTGAGGCGCATGTAGCAGATACCAGGAGACGGGCAAGTACATCAGGAAACATGGAGGAGGGCAGCAGCACAATCGCTACATCCTCCTTTGTGCAAGAAGGAACAGGAACAGGAGCAGTGTCAGAGCCCTGCAAAACAACAGGCCAGACTGCCACTAGGTACCAGGATGAAATCCTCAATCCTTGTCAGATCATATGCAGGTGCAGTGAGCCCTACGTTCCTTCTGATGCATTAGAATACTAGGCCTTATGTTGCTTTATTGTGTCAGTGATTCCTGTATGATAAGGGGATTGATGCTATGGATCGGCCCATTTCGCTGACCTGAATCCAATTAAGGGGACATCTGGTACATCATAGACCTTTTTCTATCTACCAGTCCAGGAGTTGATGGGTCCTTTCATCCAGGTATGAGAGGAGATCCCTCAGGTGAACATTCACCTCCATGAAGAATATAGCCAGGCATTGTAAGAGGTCATACAGGTACTTGAAGGCCACACAGATTCCTGAGAAGTTGGATCAACCTGACATTTTATTTTCTTCTTTTTGGGGGACATGTATCACTCCTGTTGCTTTCTCTTTTTGTGCAACTTTTTGTGAGACTTCGCAGTTTGAGACCTTTTAGGTGCAGAATCAAGCAGCATAGCAGAGTTACCTGCCTCCGGGATTTAATGCAGTGGCCATATTTATCTTTGTAGCCCAGATGTTTGTTTAACTTGTGGTGAGACTTTTGGGCTCTGAAATTGTCCCATTCTTGCACCTAATAAGTCCCAAAAAGGAGCATGCTAGACCCAGGCTTACTTTTGGGAGCTACTATTTGGGACTAAGAAGTCTACACCGCAAAACGTCGCAAAAGTGAGACTACACAGGCAACTCATCACATGTATGACAAAGGGGAAAATTTAAGATACATTTAAATGATTAAGTAGGCCAACTTCAGGAAACTTCAGGAAAAAGTGGCAGCTGAAAAACTATGATTGAATATCAATTCAAATCCATACCTCATGGGATGTTAAAGGAAACCTACCACCTGGAATCTACTTATAGAAGATGTTCCAGGGGCAGATTCCAGACACGCAAGTAGATGTTGCTTCAGGATTTAATGGGGTGTGTAATACTCATACTTGGAGCATGCAGGGGCTATGATGACGCCCCAATAGCCCCTGCAGGCAATTTGCATAATACTAAAGAATTTTTTGGGCATAAAGGAGGTCATATCAAATAGAAACAAAAAATATTCGGTTTTCAGCTCACCATTGATTATCATAGTATATAAGGCTGGAAGGAGACGCAAGTTCATCAAGTCCAACCTTTAAGCATTATCCACCGGCTGTGCAGATTGCTGGCTCCAGGACTTCGAGGTCAAGATCAGGTATGCGAAAAAGTTGCATTCCGCAACAAAGGTAGGTTAAAAATAGTTAAATTTATTTGGTAATCCAGTTAAAATCCATGACACAAATGTATTCCTTGGCAGTGATTCCCGAACAACACTGGGATATAATGTAGTAGTAACCTAGGCGTTTCGGGCGTATAAACCGCCCTTCCTCATGGTTAATGTACACACGTCTGAAACCTGGATAAATAGCACCACTCCATCCCCCATGTCAGGGGAGGAAAAGGCGGATCCAAGAGCGAGGCGTCCCCGTGCTGCAAATTACGCATGCGCGGGGACACAGGCAAAGCACAGCCGCTAATTGTAGCACTAGAACTATGATGAGCTGCCAATGCGCGTGCTCTCGGGCGAGAGCACGACACAATCGCAGACCCATAAGCCATATTCACACACTCTTGGATTCGAACAGGAAGATACACGTCATGGATACAATGTGTTTTCTTCCTTCTTCCCTTCTATAATTGACTTTTGAGTTAGACTATCTGTGTCCCAGTATATGTATGCGTAACTTTATGAAGTGCACATATGTTTTTTCTGCTGAACTTAGGCATTTTATTATTGTTTTAGGACATGGGGCTCCGCCTCTTCCTCCCCTGAGACAGGTGGGGGGGATGGAGTGGTGCTATTTATCCAGGTTTCAGACGTGTGTACATTAACCATGAGGAAGGGCGGTAGAAAGGCGTAGATTACTACTACATTATATCTCAGTGTTGTTCGGGAAGCACTGCCAAGGAATACATTTGTGTCATGGATTTTAACTGGATTACCAAATAAATTTGACTATTTTTAACCTACCTCTGGTGCGGAATGCAACTTCTTCGTATACGAGGTCATATCAAGGTAGGTATATGAAGGACAACATTAGCTTCACAATACACTGGGGAATCTGCCCCTGGATCTACTTCTATAAGTAGATTCCAGGTGGTAGGTTTCCTTTAATTTAGATTTTTATTGATCATTTTTATTTTTCTCCACATGTTCTACTATGTATGGATTAAAGAATTACAACTAGAATATTTCATTCATTGAGATGTAGGATGTGGTATTTTAGTGTTCCCTTTCTTTAGTTGTGAATATATATAATATAAAGTCACAATGATGTACATGGCTCAGAAGATACGGTAGTTCCACCAGGTACCATTCATTTACCTACATGCTACATGCTGGCTTTACTTTGGCTTTGCCTTTAAAACTGTTCAAAAGTAGGACTTCTCAACAGCTTAGAGAACCCAACAAAGCAAACTATTGAAATGTTCATTCAATTACAATCATTAGTTTTCAAACAATTATATAAATGATAAATAATTTGCATAATATAGATTTTAAAAATTGTACTAAAGGTCTAAAAATTGCAAACCTAAATGCTAAAGTGTGCCTAAGGTTAAATGTTTCTGTTTCTTCACTAATAGTAAATACGGACCAATACATGTCTTACTTATTTGACTTGGTCATTGGGTTACTCTGGTGATGATCTGTAGCAGGAAATTTAGTATTACATTCATACAGATGGATGAATATGAAGGGAAATCTCTGGACCTAATAGTGTAATGCCATGATCAGGTTTAAGGACACAACCTGAATTTGTAAGGTAACCTTTTTTTTAATTTCAAGTAGATTTTTTATACATGAGCAGTGATACTGTATACAATATAACAGTCAGCGCTGGACATGAACATGCAAGAACCATGATACTTAAAGTAATCTCCAAATTTGCGTGCTACATCAGGAGCATCTGGACAAATGCCACCCAAAATGGCTCAATTAAGAGCACTAAAGTACAGTATCAGTTTAGCTCTGCTATGATCTTACAACAAATTGCAACCCACGCTACGTGATGTGCTTAGGAAATCATCAGCTGAGTCCTATTTCAGAATGGCGCCAAAACCCTGGTGCTCATCTTATTAATGATCCTCGTGGAGGATTAAGAATGTTCGTAATTGAAGTTAATGGATACGATACCCTGCAGCTGTTAAAGTGTCAGGCAACACAAGAACTTTTTAGAATTATAAACTTGATGCTCTTAACATCTTAATCATTGAGAAGTGTTTACAATGGTCATCACAGCTGTATAGCTCATTTTTGAAGTGCTGTTCAATGACATGTTACTTAATCCCAAGAGTCACATTGAACCCTATTAAATTTATAATGTGACCAATCCCTTATGGATTGGTTTATTTCAGTCTTAATGGACTTGCATGTCATGTAACATTACATTTTCTTATTGAAATATTATTTTAGGCAATGCTCTCAGCCATAACTATTTTCTTTTTTTTTTCAGTAGTACAATTTTGGAATACGTAGCACTTAGGTGTAACCGGTGCAACTTGCCGTAAGGCCTAATGGTGTATGGGGCAATAAAAGTGAAGGAGGCAAGGCCTTTAGCTGAGGCCTAGCTGGTTGCCACAGCAGCTCTATTCTGGGTTGTCAGCTAATTAGTTTAACCTGCTTACCACCAGGTGACATTAACAGTAAACACAGGAGATTAATATTAAAATATTTAAATTAGCAAACATTACACACAAATAATCTACTTAGACCATTATATGGCAGTGATGTACACACAATCTCTAACTAAGGAGTTTTATTTGGGAAAGCTATTGACTACAATATTTATGATCAGTGTAGCACTAATTATGAACTATGTTCAGGGCTGGAATAAGGTTGGTGGGGGACCACAGGCGCAGAATATAGTGGAGGCCCCCACTGAATGTAGCACACATATACATCCTTCTACTCACTATCTACTATCCCACCAGTAATATATATATATATATATATATATATATATATATACACAGCCGCCTTAACCCCAGTAATACATTTATATACAGCCACCTTAAGCCCAGTAATACATTTACATACAGCCGCCAAACACCCAGTAATACATCTATATACAACTGCCTCACCCCCCAGTAATACATCTAAATAAAGCCGCTACACCCCCCAGTAATACATCTATACACATACCCCCTGCCCAGCACAGTGATGTCCTGCTTAGTACAATCATCCTCTGCCCAGTACAATCACCCCCTGCCTGGTACAATCACCCCCTGCCTGGTACAATCACCTCCTGCCCAGTACAATCATCCCCCTACCCAATACAATCAATGAATCTACCCCCTTGTTCAGTACAATCAATCACCCCCCTGCCTAGTACAATCAATCACCCACCAGCTTCCCCTGTACAGCAATACATCTATATACAGCACTAAATAATGACATTGTACTCACCCTCCCGTGTTCCCCTGATGAGTGGCCACCTCCTCCTCTTCTCCTGTGGTCTGCATACTGTTGCAGAGGGTGCGGTGTGTGATGTCACTGCGTGCATGCGGCAGGACGTGGACGTTCTGTGCTCTACTGCAGGCTATGTACGGTTCCTTGTCCAACCATGTGACTCCTGGCTTGATATGGTGCACATTATCAGTGTAGGACTGTTCTGATATATAAACATTTTTGATGATCTTGCTTAAGTATTTCCGGTGTATAGTATTTTCCATAGATTCATGGTTGGTCGATTGTATCTTATGTTTTGCATACTTACGTCTTGTATTTAACTTTCAGCATACAGCACCTACACCTTACATAATGTGCACTTTTTTCAGCATACTTGCCTCTTCTGAATGAGCACTTATCATTCACTCTGACACGTGCTTGATTGACGCAAAGTGCCATCTACTTAGTACTCAATTTATTTCCGCATCTCTTCTCTCATTACATGTAAGTATGCAAATATATGATGCTCTTGAAAATGCTGAGCCCTGGATAGATTGCAGCAGCATTTTACACTTGACCTGTGATAATCACAATTTTAATGCCTTTAATCTCAAAGAATAGAGTGAGCATAACGCAAAAACTCACGTTCTACCATTTTTGCTAATTCATTCCACATCTTTCTTTCTGAAAATAAATGCTGGAAGTTTTGAATTTACAGCAGTTTATTAATGAGTTTTGTATGTAAAATATGTATGTATGTAATTATTAAAGTTAATCCAAAGATATTTAAAATCAATTCTCTCCATGTGATATGAGGGGTGGGATTAATTGTTCATTTTTTTTTTTGTGATGTCAACAATTATGATCAAGTGTGCCTTTAAGACAAAAGTCTTGCAGTGCTAAAAAATCCATTATACTTAGGAACACATGTGGCAAAATCTAGTAGAATGGGTGGAGCGGGGGTTATTTACACAGGTTATACAGGTACCACCCATAATGGATCAGCAGCATAAAAAAATAGGCACACTGCCCCCAGGAGCAACTTGGCAACAGCATTGAGTATTGTGAGGCCAGGAAGGGCAAAGCAAATGGTAAGGGAGCTAAGAAGGCTGCAAGGTTGAGGACAGAACCGTTAAAGCAAACTGAAGAGCACTGCCAAGGGCACATTGGACCAATAACACTGCAGGATCATTGTCTCTATATGTAATTTGTATTTTTGCAGTCAAAGCTAGTGTGTCCATATCTGAGTATCTCCAGGACTTAACTGCAAGTAATAAAGACTTTACTATAAAGTGAATTATGCTTTTGTTATCTAGATGTATAGGCCTGTGAACGTTTAATTTAACTGAACCATGAAGTCAGTCTTTAAAATCTCCTGTTCTTTAATAATCTCAGTGCCAGGATACTGAACCATCACAAGCCATGTAAACCTTCATATCATCACTGATACACACTCCGGCAGCCTCTACTTAAGTCAGGCCGACTAATCCAGTAGCCATGATGATTTTGCAAATCCCTGACCCTGTTACTGATCGGGCTTATATTAAAGGAGAACTGTGGCAGCTTAATTGGGTTGATAAGGTTCTTTTTCACTGAGCCTAGTGAAAGAGGTGTTATAGCCATTCAGGGAAACTTTAGATCACATCCTGCGGCTCTCAGAACCTGTGCGTTCTGGGATTGTCTAAAAAGGATAATTAAGTAACCTTGTGTACCCTTCAGGGGTCCGAAATATCACAGTTTCCCTCACAGTGGGTATTTATCAGGGCTTCTGCGCCTAGATCCTTGCATAGAAGCCCTGAAATAATAGCAAATGCTAGCTTATTGCTTATTGAGTGGGCACGGATGGATGGCAGTGGGCCACAAAGGGGTGTTCTTGTCTTCGCATTGGCGCACTAGCTGCAGTCCCCAACTTTTCATACATGAAAAGTAGCGCCTTTTGATGCATCTGGCTTTGACTAGAGGCTTGACGGGCCTATTATATTTTATTTATGTGTACCCATATAAATGGCCCACCCTGTACAATAATAAATTTATATGATAAATAACCCCCTTTAGACTCAACAGCAATATCACTCACAGGCTGTAGACCCAAGGCCCAGGTTACCCAGGTTACTTTTGCCACCAAACAAAATTCACTGAAAATCTGCTACAAAGGACAATTTGTGACGCAACAAACACTGACAGGTTTTTGTGGATAGCTAAATGGATTACTTTTTCCAGCTGGTAACGTTTCCAAGCTAAAGGAGGGGCCCTTATGGATTTAATATTATACAAGTGACCTGACCTGATTAACTTAGTGATTCCCTATACCTCAGTGACTAACAAGATAGTACAGACATCAAAGGTAACCTGCTCCCCGGGGACATATAACCTAAACATATGGCCTTGTAGGTGAAGTGCCTTGAATCATAAACATACCTTTTTTGAGAAAATCCTTTTCTCAGAGTTCAAGACACAGTTTTTCTCAAGTGAGGCATGTTTATGAGACAGGACACTTCACCTACACGTTGATATATTTAGCATAGTTACTAGGGGGAAATAGGTGAAAGTCAATGAGATTTTTTAAAATAAACATCTTAAACAGTTTTTCAGCACATTACAACTCATGGGGAGTCATTAATCTTGACTTTTGTAATATTTTCTTTTGGTTTTGGGACATTTGTATTTTTGTGCCTTTT
The DNA here is from genome assembly GCA_019512145.1 of Engystomops pustulosus. Classification (NCBI taxonomy): domain Eukaryota; kingdom Metazoa; phylum Chordata; class Amphibia; order Anura; family Leptodactylidae; genus Engystomops; species Engystomops pustulosus. The sequence continues at coordinate 18,539 of WNYA01001788.1, read as the reverse complement.
TATAATATTTTCTTTTGGTTTTGGGACATTTGTATTTTTGTGCCTTTTTTTTCTCCTTTGTCATTGACAGTTTTAACACAGAAAAATATATAGATAAATTGAACATGAAAAGAATACAACAGCCAAAAAAGAGAACATACTAAAGTAAACAGGGTTCATACACAAAAAAAAACATTTGACACATGAGGTACTAGTGCTTCTGCAATCATTTGGCCATTATTTATATGGTATCAGATAAGTATATGCAGGGTGAGGGGAGAAAACAGAGAAATATTGTAGTTCAACAAAAGTAAATGTGAGATAATGCTAGGCCCACTTCATATGAGCGCTATTTTATGGTAACACGCATTAAGGTAATGTGAGTTTAGCTTTAAAGAGACAGTGTCACCAGATTATACCCCATTAACCCCTTCATGACTGTTAAACATAAAAATATGTTGGACGATCGTGAAGAGAGTATGCCCCCAGACCAAGCCCTTTTAATGCGTGTGTCAGCTACATTGCACAAGCTATTAGGTACCAAGCCTAACTGTGGCACTTAACACTGATGCACTTCCTAGTGATGTCATCGGAGGGTACCGATTGGATGCCATGACAGTTGGAAGACTTTTAACTCCTTTGGGACCGCCCGCTGAAGTCGACAGTCAGTGGGCACAGGCCCTGCGTCTGCCTCAACATCTTTAGACTTTGCTGTAGTTTTCTATTGATCCTGCGCTAGTTGCGGGAGCAGGACTGGGACTCCAGGTGTCAGGGACACCCGGAGAGACTATGGAGAATGGAGTTGCAGTTTAGTATCACTTCTCTCTTCTCCACTCCTCACAGTATCACCCGAAGTAGTACAATGCTGAGAGGAGCAGAGCCAGCGCTGCCGGCTCAATAGACTCGGCGGTCGCATGGTTGCCAGGTTAAAAGGGGTTAATCGGAGCTGCTGATCAGAGCTGTTGATCAGTGACCCAGTACAGCTCTTATCAACACCAGCCCTCATAGGAGATAGTTTCCCCCTGTAAATGGGGCTCTTATAGAGTTGGAGAGGAAAACTTGTAAAAGAAAAAAAAATAAACATTAAAAAAAAAACCTGTGAAAATGTCCCCTAGGGGTCATATAAACCTGGGGGCATATATAAAGTAAAAATACATACACAAAAAAAATATGAACAAATTCTAATAAAATTATATTTACATTTCCCGAAATAACAGAAATAAAAAAATCCCCTGCTACACTACAAAAAAACATTGCCATAGTCGCCCCCTTTGCCTGAAACAATACATATTATATATCAAAATGACCAAAACAAAATAGGGTTTTGGTAAGGACAATTCATTAATAATATTCATTTTGAGTTCATTTGAAAATGAAAAGAATACATATATAAATGACTAAAAGCCTTTTTTCCACTTTTATCCCCAAATAACACTAAAGATGAAAAAAAAACTTTAAACTTTTATTATATTTTAACTAGCTCTATGTGTCTTGAAAAAAGGTAGCGCACACAAAAAAAAAATGAAATTATGGCCATTAAACTGCCACATACAGAAATTCGCTAAAAATGCCCTGGTCATTGGAGCCTTCACTAACGGGTTAAAGGCTCCCATAGCTGTTATTTGTCATCCTCTGAAGTTTTAACTCTCTTTACTAACCCGTCCTGTGTCCTCCTCCCATCTGTTATCCAGCAACCACCAGACACCAAGATTCAGGCTTCTCTCCAGTCCCAGTCCCTGGACTTTGTATATAAGATGATGGCTTATATTATATTTTGTTCTATTACCTTATGAAGAATGGCTGGACCATTATATAAGCTTTTTACCTCTTGTGTTACCCCATTCTTCCTCATAGACTGTAAGCTCCTGCGAGCAGGGACCTCGCTCCTTTTGTTTGTGCTCTGTTGTGTTGTATTTGTCCCCTATGATCTGGAAAGCGCTATGGATGGCTATATGATGGTGCTATATAAATAAAGATCCTCTATTACAGTCTGTCAGTGTCAGATTGTAATAGAGGAGTGGTATATTGTACAAGTGATTAGATCCCTTGAGATTTAAGTACCCTATGGAGGTAAAATTAAAAATCCTAAAAATGAAAAAACAAGTATAATCATAAACATGTTGGGCACCGCAAAATGTCCCATGTATGAATCACGTCATGGCACGTCATGGTGATCGCCCGGACTCAGAAGCTTATCCCGGTGGTACGCGATAGTTGCAATCCTGGCTGTTTAACCCTATAGATGCCGCGGTCATAGCAAAGGTGCCGATCATTACCATGGTAACCCTAAGGACCCCAGGGCTGCCCATAGTAGCTGCCAGAATGCATAGGCTGACTATGTAATATGCTGCAATACACTTGTTCATGTCCCACCCTGGGACCAAACAAAACAGTAAAAAAAAGTTTAAAAATAAAAGTGAAATTAAAAAAAATTATTAAAAAAGAATAAAAGTCCCCTGAAGTCCCATCCCACACATTAAAAAAAGTGAAAAGCCAAAAAACCACAACATATAGGGTATCATAACGTCCGTAACAACCCGTACAATAACAATAAAAAACACAAAAAAAAATAAAAAAAATTATAAATTTTTCACATTTTGAAAAACGCATAAAAAGTGATCAAAAAGTAAAATTTACCCCCACATGATAACAAGAAAAGTAGAGTTTGTCCCGCAAAAAATAATCTCTAAACCAGCTCTGTAAACAAAAAAATGTAAAGGTTCTGCCCATTGTTACTTGGCGATGCAAAAACAAGCAAATTTCTCACAAAGAGTTCTATGTTCTGCAAAACAAGTTAACCATAAAAAAGCCATATAAATGGGGTATCGCTGTAATCGTGATGACAAATAGAATAAAGATAAAACATTATTTTTATGGTTCGGTGAACGTCCGGGAAACAAAAGGCTAAAAACCATATAGAAGAATTAATGATATTTTTAACCACTACCAAGAAAGAGTTAATAAAATCTGATTATTAGCTATTGAACCCCCTGTAAATGATGTACCTGAAAAGTGGATCTCATCCACAAAAAAATAATCCCCCATATGTCCAAATTACAAAAAAATTTACATTTTGCAGCCTGTAAAATGTGACATTGCAGATCTGCTCTGAATGGCGCAGCTCCCTTCTATGCCCAGCCGTGTGCCTATACAGCAGTCACCACCACATATGGGGCATCCTCATACTCGGGAGAAATTGGGTATCAAACTTTGTGGAGTTTTTTTGTCATTTAATATTTTGTAACGGCTTAATTTTTGGCCATAATTAATATATTGTCTAAAAAAGATTACAGCTTGTAAATTACACCTCCATTTTGTTTTAACCCCTGTGAAGCATCTAAAGGGTTAACATACTTCTTAAAGTACTTCTTTATTGATGGTTATGTTATATAGAATTGTTTCCCCTAAATCCCTTCCTCATCCAATCCCTTCCCTTCCTTGGTTGAACTTGATGGACAAGTGTCTTTTTTCAACCGTATAAACTATAAGTTGATTTTTTATTTACACATTGATGGGTGTAGTTTCCAAAATGGCATCATTTATGGGGGTTTACTGTTATTTAGTCCTCTCAAAGTCAGTTAAAGCTGAGGAGGTGCCTCTAAATAAGGGTTTTGGTGATTTTCATAAAAATGAGAAAAATTGCACCCACAATTCTTAACCTCCTTACAACCTAGAAAAGAGAGAGGATGCATAAAACCCTACGCTGATAAAGCAGACATTCGGGAAATGTTAGTTATAAAGTTACTTGGGTGCTATGACTATATACCTGAAAAGCTGAAAATTTTGAACTTTGAAAATGAAGAATTTTTAGAAATTTTTGCCAAATTTAAATTTTTTTCATAACTAAACAAAAAAGATATCATCAAAATGTTTTTATTACTTTGAAGTACAATGTCTGACGGTAAAACAATCTCAAAATCCCCTGGATATGTTAAAGTGTCTCGAAGTTATAACCTCCTATAATGACACAGGGCAGATTTTAACCCCTTCCCGACGCGCGCCGTACTGGTCCCGGTGCATGGAGAGGGCTCGCGGGCCGAGCGCTCTCCATAGCCGGTAAGTCTTTGCTGCATATTGCAGCAAAGGCTTACCGGTAACACCCGCGATCGGTGCTATAACACCTCGATCGCCGCCGGCAGTGCTGCCGGCGGCTTCAAAAGGATGGCGGCGCATGGGTGCCGCCATCTTGTCGCGGATCGTCGCTCCCCGACGATTAGCGACAATTAGCACATTGTAATGCATGGGTTAACATAAAGTAGCCTCGGGTGTTCCGAATACCCGAGGCTACTTCATGTTAACCCATGCATTGCAATGTGCTAATTGCACATTGTAATTAATGGGGAGTAAAATCTACATATACTGCCATACAGTAGTATGGCAGTATATGATAGGATGAATCAGACTACCTAGGGTTAGAGTACCCTAGGGAGTCTGAAAAATAGTAAAAGTAAAAATAAAAAAAAGTTTTAAACAAAAAATTATAATAAAAAAACCCTAAAAATTCAAATCACCCCCCTTTCCCTAGAACTGATATAAATATAAATAAACAGTAAAAATCATAAACACATTAGGTATCGCTGCGTCTGAAAATGTCCGATCTATCAAAATAGAATAACGTTTTTTCACTGCATTTAACCCCGTAACGGAAAGTAGCATCCAAAGTCGAAAATGGCATTTTTTTGCCATTTTGAAAAATATAAAAAAAAATAATAAAAAGTGATCTAAAGGTCCCACAGTCCTAAAAACGATAGCAATGAAAACGCCATCAAAATTCACAAAAAATGACAATACCCACAGCTCCATACACCAAAGTATGAAAAAGGTATTGGCACCAGAAGATGGCAAAATAAAATAAAAATATTTTGTACAGGAGGTTTTAATTTTTTTAAATGTATGAAAACATTATAAAACCTATACAAATTTGGTATCCACATGATTGTACCGACCCAAAGAATAAAGTAGACATGTCATTGGGATGCAGAGTGAAAGCTGTAAAATCCAAACCCACAAGAAAACGTCGCAAATGTGTTTTTTCCCCATTTTCACTGCATTTGGAATTTTTTTCCCAGTACAAGCCATGGAATATTAAATATGAAGTGCAATTTGTTACGCAGAAAATAAGCCATAACACAGCTCTTTATGTGGAAAAATAAAAAAGTTATAGATTTTTGAAGTTGGTGAGTGAAAAATGGAAGTGAAAAAACTAAAAAAGGCCAAGACGTTAAGGGGTTAAAAATCAGGCCTGGTCCTAAAGGTATAAAATGGCTTGGACACAAAGGGGTTAAGAAATAACTAAATTATATAAATTTGGTATCTCTGTCATTGTACTGAAACAAACAATAAATGAGAGGTGTCATCTTGACTTAAAAACTGTAAAAATATAGCTCGGTTTATACGGTTAAATTAACGGTACATGGAGCTGGGGATATTTATGCAGCAGCTAGATGGGAAATATACAGAAACAGAAAGTGTTGAAAACAGCTACCATATTTTTTGGACTATAAGGCGCACTAAAAATTCTTTGATTTTCTCAGAAATCAAAGGTGCACCTTATAGTCCAGTGCGCCTTATATATGAACCGTACTTGCAGACAACAGCTACAACTGTGCACAGGTCTGCCACCTGCTGGTCATTCATCCTTATAATCAGGTGCACCTTATAATCCGGTGCGCCTTATATATGAACCTGGACGTTTTGGCAGGCATTTATTGATGGTGCGCCTTATAATCTGGTGCGCCTAATAGTCTGAAAAATACGGTAAATATATTTTATGGGAGCAGTAGTTCAATTCTTTTGCCCCTTTTTAGTTTTATAAACAGGAGGGTTAGAGGGCAATGTTAGCCTGTTAAGCAATATTTATTAACTGAGGCATTTTGAAAAGGTGGCGCAAATCTTTTGTGCTACTCCTCTCCAGGAAAAGGGTGGTAGATAAAGTGGGGTTATGTCTTAGTGCAGATTTTAAGATTTTTGTGATAAATTCACCAAACGTATCACAGTTCCCCACTTTGTTTATGGCAGCTATTACTTATATTAGAGCAATGATTTTTAATTAATTTGTATACAGGCAGGTTTGTTCTTAAGTTGAATTTAAGACGAAACTGTATATTTTATAATAGTCGTTCCAGACAAAAAAAATTTTGCCCCAGTGACAATTGGAGTTTCAACATTTTTTGCTGTAATGGGACCAAGGATTATCAATAAAGCTTCATTACAGACACCTTACAGCTGATCATTGCAGCCTGGGACTAAGGCTACATTCACATTGGAGCTGCAGAGAGGAGCAGAGAGGCTGCTCACCCCCGCCCCTCTCCATAGGAAGATACGGCGCCGTGTCCTATCTTTTCCCGGGCTACGAAGCAGTACGGTGCCGCACGTGTGCTGCACCATACCGCTCCCATACAGGGCCGTGAGCCCATACAAGTGTATGGGGGACGTATATCGGCCGTACATACGTCGGCCGTATATATACGTCCCCTATATATGTGTGTGAATGTAGCTTAAAGTAAAGCATCCAGAGAGCTTCACCCGAGGTCACAGTGAGCAGAGGGGTCTGTCTTTAACTAGGGGTCACCTGCAAGTCGTGTGTCCTTAAGTAGGGGCCACCTGTAATGAATGGGAACTTGATCACACTTATATCTATCATTCAAAAACTTAGCAGAAAATCAAGAAAGTAGATACCAAAACTAATATGGATGTAAGTATCAAAACATTACAGGATCATATTAGTTCCCAATCAATTGTGTTACAGCCTAATGGTGTAGCTATCTCTACAGTGATCTTCTTCTGATCAGTAACACCAGTGGTAAATACTGTAGTATACAATATGCCCCGACAGTATACAGTATCTACTATATCACTGCACCTTTAAAATAGGACAAAGAATAGCAGATACCATGTTGTGTCTTATTATTATTGTGTACAATTAAATCGATTAAAAAAATAGAACACTAAAATACACGGTTACAGTTCAAATGGGCATTACCAAATCAATAAACAAACCTGATATACAGTATTTTGGTTAGTTTCTGTAGTATATAATATTGGAAGAAGGGTCAACTTTGGCACAAGCATGTGTATTCCTGACACCTAGTTCTGAATGTGCTTAGATATCAACACTGAGCAGGTCATCAGTTCATGACTTTTACTCACTGCTTTTATTTCTGAATTCTGATCATAATAAGTCATATTGGCAAATATTATTATTTCTGTGTATACCTAAAAATCACTAAAGTAATAATCCAATTTTAGAAGTGTTCCATAGTATTGTTTTTCTCTGTAAATTTAAAGATATGTGGCTTGACTTTGATTGATGACCGTGTCCATACATCACTGAACGCATGTGGACATGCTTAAAACATCCAAGATAATTATAGCGGTAAATGAAAAGAAGATGTAGCCTTCCAGAGGAAAGTATTTGTGGAACATGACATATTTTGGACATTTGTAGATCTATGTATTTGTACTCTCTGATATTGTTTTCTTAAATTATTATGACAATTTTCCATGCCTTCTGTGAAAATCATTAGGGTTGTTTTCCTATTCTCTTGAGGGTCTTTGTTTAACAATTTATTACTGTTGTTGTTTGATTTATGTTTTTTTTCTTCTTCCTTTTAATATTATTCGCAATAATCCTGACAGATCCTTCATCCAACTTCCCCCTAATAAAAATGTTATATAGGCATCAACAAGATGTTTTTTTATTTAGTTTTTTGTTCACTCGCTTGCAACTGGCAATAACTAACGTGCAGCAGCTTCTATTTGTATGTGCAAATATTTTCACCCCGTTGTTCTTCAAAAGCTATTTTTTTTAGTTAAATGGGTAGTTTATTAACTTAAAAAAGGAAACACATTTTGAGTTGTAAAGTGCAAAACATGGTAGTGGATGCAGCTTCATTAACAATTTTATAATGGTTAGGGTCTGACCTCAAGATGTGACTTTAATATTTTAATATATTGTACATATTCATTTTTCAGATACACATGCAGAAAATTCTAAATTGCCATTTAGGATGTTACATGTGTACATGGTGATGCAGCAAATATTTAAGGGCTATTCCAAGAATAAGCATAATTTATATACAAATGGGTACTCAGAATATAAGATGATATGTAATTAGTTGTTATTTAAAATTTTGCTCCCCATCGCAGAAAAATGCTGTAGACATACACTGAAATGGAGAATTAAAATGCTACTGGACCTTTATTCAGTCCGTTAATTTCCTTCGCACAGAGCAGACACAGGACAGAAGATGGACGCTGGTCACATGTCCACATTACATGTCCTGCACTTGCCTGGGCAGGTCATGTGATCACCACAGTGTTTGGCTGGAGAAGTTACTAAGAACTAAAGGATCATGGAAGTTGTAGTTTCCAGTGGCGGCCATATTGGTGATAACTCTGAATACTTTAGAGAGACCATAAATTTTGTAAATCATAAAATCAAACTATTTAAGCTCCAATTTGTGACCAATGACATTGAGTTTTGTTATATTTATTTATAGCATTATGGGTTTTTGTATCAGATGTTCATATTCCCGGAATACCCATTTAATTTCACTTTTTCTATGGCAAGTGATATGTTAAGTGGTAATTGAAAGTTTGCTGTATTATGGCTAGTCTTAAGGACTTCTGTGACAGATTTTAAGTTACATTGGTAAATGTACATGCTCACTCTGATTTGAGAAGATCAACTCCCTTTAGAAGATCACTTTTTATTACAATTTTTAGGTGGTTGTCTAAAGGAAGTTTCACTGTAACCAGATCATAAGGGTCCAACACACTAGAGTTGCAGTTCCTTTCATATTTACATGTTTTTTATAAGCAGGATGGGCAGGTGATATAAAGTGAAGGACAGATCTTTGAAGTCGCAGTGAAGCTTTAGATGATATGACTTAGGATAGGGGATGGGAATGAAACGCGAACACCTCAAATGACAGGAAATCAGAGGTGCAAAGTAGAAAGGGAAAATGAGCGCAACTTTTGTGTGATATCGTCAAATGCAAATGGTAGAAGCATCACTATAAGTTAGGACTCTAAACTCAAAAAATATGAATAAACTCAAAAAATAAGAATGTTTTTCTAAAAGAAGGAGTCCACCTGCCAATCCTCAGTGGCCACGTTTAGCGATGGACCAGGATCCCGGAACAGTGTGGAAGAGATGTATAACAAACCGGAGGAGAAGTCGGGGTGGCACTATTTTTGACTCACGCGGAGATCCGATGTTTTAAAATTGGTTCCTTTATTGCACACAAAGATCGCAATGCGTTTCAGCTCCGGATCCGAGCTTTTGAAAGCTAATGGGAAGAATCACAAAGAGCTAATAGGTCACAGAGTTCTGGGGCCCCTTATTTGTTATAAAGGTTGGTCATTAATAATAAAGTTTACCAGGGTAAATACAATATCCTAATAGGATACCCATATTGTCTTTACCCTGGCATTTTTTTTTTTTGTTTCCATGGGAGCCACAGGTCATGTGATCTGTTGGAAGCAGGACTTTAGACTACCTGTGACATACCATATCATTGGAGTAGATCAGGGGGGGGTTCACACTGTGTGCATACTCCCTCCTTGAACATACATCTGCATGCCCCTGCAGCCACTGACATAGGAGTTGTGTTCACAGAGGGGGGTGCATTGAGTATTGAGAGTGCAACCCACCTGGTCTGCCATAAGTCTGCTCTCATTACTGTATGCATGCCCATTACGATACAGGACAAAATAAGAAGTGTCAACTCCTGCTGCCAGTGGGTCATGTAACATGTGGCATCTACTTACAGAAAAGAAAGTTTACCAGGGTAAATACAATATGGGTAACCCCATTATTGCAGTTATCCTGGTAAACTTTCTTATTAGTATATATAACACCTTTAAAGGAAATCTACAATCAAACTAATTGTTGGCTAATTGTTTGGCTAGAGAAAGGCTCAATGTGAGCCGAAACGTCGCTGCTGCACATTTCTTGATTTGACTGTCTGGAGTGCTGCTTATTTTCTACTATTTACCAATGGAGGACCTTCTACCCAATCCAATATAGCCTGCTGTTTGATTGAAGCATAGCCTGGACTTTCTACTAGTACCATCAAATTACAGTATATACTCGAGTATAAGCTGACCCAAGTATAAGCCGAGGCCCCTAATTTTACCACAAAACCTGGGAAAACACATTGACTCAAGTATAAGCCAAAGGTTGGAAAAGCATTGTTCACAGCCTTCCCAGAAAGGTGAGGTTTTTTTTATCTCGAGTATAAGTCGAGTTTGGGTTTTCAGCACATTTTTTTGTGCTGAAAAACTAGGCTTATACTTGAGTATATATGGTAAGTGTGCTGAACCAGGTACACTTACACTTAGATCCTGCACCAAGACTATGGTAAATCATTTTATATTTGTTATCCGTGGCCTCCTTCCTTCTAAACTTTGAAAATTATGCTTATGAGCCAGCAAGGCTATAAGCATGCTACAAAAGCCCTCACAGGCTTTTGTTTCACTGTGCAGCAGAATTTCTCAGTCTGACCCTCCCCCTGTTCCCTGCACTTCCTATTTCCTTGTCAGTAGTGAGCAGTGAACACATAGTGGTAGGGGGAAGTGCTCCTTCAGAATGTAACAGCATATGCAGCTTCAACACAGAGGGCTTCTGAAAACGCGCTCAAAGCCCTTCTGGATCATTAGCATTGTTTTAAAAGTTGATTTTAGAAGAAAGGAGGCCATGGATAACAAATATAAGTAGATTACCACAGTCACAGTGTTTGGATGAGTAAGTGTACCCTCTTTATCATGCATAATTTTGATGGTAGATTTCCTTTAAGGCCTGATAATCTTTTAGAGAAATGTGTTATTTTTATTTTTGTTTGGGATCTATACACTTATTGGAAGGGTGAGGTGCTTTGCTCTACTTGTGCCAGATTACAAAATGGAAGATAGAAATATCAGTCTCTATATCTCTGCCTCAGTATGTATTTTGAAATATATAAAGTAGGTTACAAAGGGCAACCCCCTTCAAAGTTTCAAAGATGTTTGTTCTGGGTTTTTTTTCTATTAAATCTAGTGTCTTGAAAATCTTACAAAAAGCCCTTCCATTAGCAGTAACTAAAAGTATAGAGACACAAGGCCTGGATTAACTAATATACTTCACTTCCATGTCCTTGAAGCAAAAGATGAAAGTAAAATTTTAAAATCTAAAGTCTGATGAAGACAGTGGTAGAAAGGCTAAATCTATTTGATGAAAGGTAACAGGATAGATGGCTCACTCAGGAGACCTTTACCTCCATTGATCACCATGAAGTAAAAACTTACATCCGAGTTTTGAGCCACTCTTCACACATTGACAGTTGCCTGCATTAACCTTCGATATAAAACGAGAGATATTGACATGTCTTGAATGCTCATAAATTATATCAGGATAAATAAATGATACAAAAGGTACTTAGCATAAAAGAAATAAATCTATTGCATTGTGTAGCAAGTCAAACCCATCCCTGAAAGTCAAGCATGCTAAAAGCTCTCTGGAAAAGGATTGGCGCCACAGTATAGGTATGATAGATATAAAATGGCTTCATGAACAATAAAGCACGAGAGAAAGGTATGCCAAGCAAGGAAGCAAGACTTGTAATACTTGCTGATTTAAAAAGCAATTTTGCAATGTAGGATAGCGTACTGCATACTTATAGAGGCATTAAAGCCGAAAAAATCAAGGTAGTAACGGTAAAACAAAGTACAAAGCAAATATATAAATCGCTTCCATTTGCATGGTAGACCATGAGAGCTTAATCCTTCAAGGAGATGTCCATCCTTCTTCTGCTTTGTACTCCCTTCCTGTGGTTATTAACTTACAAATCTTTCTTGTAATTCCTGACAGATTATTTTTAAATAGTCTCAAACAGACCAATTTTTTTTACATTTTTGGCAAAGATATTTGTTATTTGCTGACATTCAGTAGCAGAAGGTGACATAGATCTGTTTAGGTTGCCTATTATGATAAACATCTGCGTAAATCTGATATTTTATGAAATGTGGCTGAAGAGCATTAGTCAAAAGAATTCTGTACTGTTGCGGGTTTACAATAAGAAGGTTATTCAAATATTCGTGATATTAAAAGTGCACGTTAGCCATTACATTTATTCTGTATCATTGGGATGTGATCTGTATTGGGGAGGAGTTGGGTCTAACAGACATGATGCGTCTATTTCCAATATTTGAGATTTAAATGCCAGTGGTACTAAGCTTCTGTCGCTTCTGGGCGCTGCCATTTGGGGAAGGATTAGCGTTGCCCGATATCATCATCAGGAGCAACAACCCTACCAAAAATGGTGGTGAGCAGCACTGCCGCAAGGTTAGTGCTGGTGCGTGAGCGCTCCAAGGAGTTTAAATGTCGTGGGGGCTTTGCCAGCAGCTTTAAACAGTTAACACTTGCAATCAGTGCCAAGACCAATAGCAAGTGTGACGAGTTGGGGTCAAAGTTCGGGTTGAACTGGTCTAACCAATACTATATATTTGGCATTAGTAAAATTCTAAGTCAGGAGATTGGATTTTAATTTCAGAAATAGCCCTTGTCACTGTAAGGTCAAAGATAGATGGCGCAAGTTGGCTGCGGGTTAGGTGCAGCAGAATCAACTGTGGCCAACCCACAATAATTTTACATGACCATCAATATTCCATACTGGGATAAAGACCTGAAGTAAAAAACCCAGTTGCAGGTTCTGAACTCACAGCACGTTTATAATTCAACCTTTTGCATTGCACACATACAAGTGCAGCTGATCAGTGGTCGCATTGGTCGCTTTCCATATTAGTGGTATCATGGCTCCCATCACTGAACGGCAATGCAAGTAAATGTGACAGCAAGGCAATATTGAGTCCTCAAGGGTAGCAAGGCAAGTATTGATTTTATTAAAAAAAAAAAAAGAATTATTAATTGGACAACACCTTCAAATGGATGTCATATGTGTATGACAAAACATCGCTAAACAGAACTGCTCAGTTTTAAAGAAACTTGGAGAGTTAAAATTGCTCCATAAAAAGGTGCTCCATAAATGTATGGAATTGATCTATTGCAGAGCCCTCCAGCGGTGTACGGCCTGCCTTGCCGTATGTATATTTCCAGCGAGAGGCCTACAATTAGGATAAGTGGAACACTTACAGTAATGATGATTGTTACCTGCAGGCTCCCCCAGCTGTGAGCTACCTGACACATAATAAATTCCCACCATCAACATTAACTCACTCAGTGCTAACAGCACCATCTGCACACAGACTTTTGACTCTTACTGATCCAAGTAAGTCCATTTTTTAAGAGAATGTTTAACTACAACAAGCAAACACAGAAAATCTTTAGGGTTTTCTTATTTACTAATATGCAAATCATCATGTTACATTTGAATGTGGATTTTACAAGTCACACATTCAAGAGAATTTCATATTCAAAAGGGTCTGACCTTGTCCCGGAATTCTGGGGCATCCCATGGGGGTCAGAAAACAAATAACACATACTTGCCATACTTCTTGCTAGCTCAAGTATTGTTGAGCTGGCACTAGAACAAGGGGCAGATTAGGGTAAGTACAATTCTGTTTATCCTAATAGCTGCCCAGGTCCTCAAGGGATTTTTTAAACTTCCTGTTAAACCTCTGTTAGATTTGCTGAATGAGTGAAACCACCCCTGTAAGATTATTCACCCTAATTTATCCTTTCTACTAGGTAACTAGAAATAAAATTACCCCCTCCCCTACTTCACCTGTCTGCAATTGAGATCCTAGGTTGGTGAAGATATTGATAATCCACCTTTTTTAATAGTAAAGACTAGAGATGAGCGAACACTAAAATGCTCGGGTACTCGTTATTCGGTATCGCCGCGTCTGAAAATGCCCGATCTATCAAAATATGATAATGTTTTTTCACTACGTTTAACCCCGTAACGGAAAATAGTGTCCAAAGTCGAAAATGGCATTTTTTTGCCATTTTGAAAAATATAAAAAAATTAATAAAAAGTGATCAAAAGGTCGCACAGTCCCAAAAATTATAGTAATGAAAACGCCATCAAAATTCGCAAAAAGTGACACTATCCACAACTCCGTACACCAAAGTGTGAAAAAGTTATTGGCCCCAGAAGATGGCAAAATAAAAAAAATATATTTTGTACAGGAGGTTTTAATTTTTTTAAATGTATGAAAACATTATAAAACCTATACAAATTTGGTATCCACATGATTGTACCGACCCAAAGAATAAAGTAGACATGTCATTTGAGGTGCACAATGAAATCCGTAAAATCCAAGCCCACAAGAAAACGTCACAAATGTGGTTTTTCACCATTTTCACTGCATTTGGAATTTTTTTCCCGCTTCCCAGTACACGCCATAGAATATTAAATACCGTCACTATGAAGTGCAATTTGTTACGCAGAAAATAAGCCATAACACAGCTCTTTATGTGGAAAAATAAAAAAGTTATAGATTTTTGAAGTTGGTGAGTGAAAAATGGAAGTGAAAAAACTAAAAAAGGCCAAGTCGTTAAGGGGTTAAAAACCTCTTTCACTCTGTAAGATCATTGAAGATGGGTCGTGGGTCCAGTATGACAATGACCCAAGACACACAATTTTGCCTGGGGAACTGAGAAGCAGCTATGTATGAAGCATTTCAGGGTCCTGTAGATGTCTAGCCAGTCTCCAGGCCTGAACCCAATCAGAAATCTTTAGAGGGGGATGAAACTCAATGTTGCCCAGCAACATACTTGTAACCTGAAAGATCAGTATACACCAAAATCCTTGTGCAAACGTGCCTAAGAAATTCAGTAAATGTCTGTCCTCTTAATTTGTTTCTGTAACAAATGATTCATTAATTATTTAAGAATCATACTATGTGATTTTCTGGATTTAGTTTTAAATTAAATTACGTTTTAAGTCTCTTACAGTTGAAGTTTACCTACAATAAAATTTACAGACTTCTTCATTCTTTGTAGGTGGGACAACTTGTGAAAAGTGGTCTGGGATCAAATACTTATTTCCCCAACTATATATGAATGTTTCAATGTATTATATGTGTATTATTTTTACATTGTTGGACTTTTTGATATGATATCATACCCCCATTGCTTGGATGGCTCTAGTACACGACCAAAATACATTGTACTTTTATATTTAGAGTGGTCATTGTTATGTATGGATTTGAGAAGCAACTACAGAAGCTTTTGTACTAGTCTAGGGTTTGAGTCAATTTTCCCCCCACAGTTTTAAAATACACATATTAACCCCTTATCACCGACACTAGTTTTCAGCTCAATGACCAGACTCGATTTTTCAAATCTGACATGTCTCACGATAATTGGTTATAACTTCGGAACGCTTTAACATATCCTGGTGATTTTGAGAATGTTTTCTCGTGACACATTGTACTTCATGTTAGTTATAAAATTTAAGTGATAAGTTTTGCGTTTCGTTCTGAAAAAAAGTGAAAATTTGGCAAAAGTTTGTAAAAATTCTTCATTTTCCAAGTTTGAAATGTTCTGGTTTCCAGACAGGAAGTAAAACTACCCAAAAAGTTTGATAATTAATATTTACAGAATATCTGCTTTATGTTGGGATGATATTTTATGCTTCCGGTCATTTTTCTAGGATGTTATGAGGTGCAGAAATTAGTGCGATTGTTTTATTTCATGAAAATTGCCATAACTCACATTTTGAGGGACAACTCAGCTTTCAAGTGACTTGAGAGGCCTAAATAATAGTAAAACCCCATAAATACCTCACTATAGAAAGTTCACCCTCAACATATGTAAAAACAACTTCTATTAAGTCCATTAACCCTTTCAGGTTTCACATGGTTAAAAAATAGGAAGCGGCGATTAGAAACTAGAATTTTTTGGAAATACATTCATTAGGCCAAAACTGACATTTTCAGAATAAATTAAATGATGAATCGCACTGCAATGCTTGATGCCCAATCTCCCGAGTGTACTGATACCACATATGTGGGTGGTAAATGCTGTAGAGGGCGACGGCGAGTATAGAATGAATGGAGGCGCCATTCACAGCAGATTGTATTGTCACATTGTACAACCTATAAATTTTATTTTTTTTGGTAATGCTAACATAGAGGGCTTATTTTTAGGGATGAGATACAATGTATAGATAATTTATTTTGGGAGTCTAAAGCTTATTCTGAGATTTTATTAACTATTTCAAGGGGGACACAAACAACAAATCATCAATTTTTATTTGGTTGTTAGCATTTTTTCCCACTCACCGTAACGTAAAAATAATATTTTATCTTTATCTCTGGTTCACTACGATTGCGGGTGATACCTCATTTATATAGTTTTCTTATTTTGCTCAATTTTCCTGAGCAAAACCAATATTGGAGAAATTCGCATTGTTTTTACTATTGACAAATTTCAGGGCCATAACTTCGTATTTTCTGTTGTCAGATCTGGTTGAGGGCTTATTTTTGGAAAACAGTTGTCTTTTCAGTCGTATTAATTAGGTACCGTAACTTTTTTTGATCACTTTTTAGACATTTTTTGTGATGTGTTGTTTGATGAAAAATTGTATATATGGGAAGTTTTCGAGTTTTGTTTTTTATTGTAGTTACCGAGCGGGAAATTATTGATTAGAGATTGTATACAGATAACGACGCGGGGTGGGTGATTGATACCAAATATGTACGTGTTTTTGTGTTTTATTTACTTTATTTGCATTTTATGTGTTACTGGGGAGATTATGGGACTTTTATTTTATTTATTTATTTAATTATATTATAAAAAGATTTAATTTTTTTTTTTTAACTTTTTTACATTTTCTACTTCTTGGCTTGAATAAGCGATCATCCGATCGCTTATTCAAGCCTTTACACTGCAATACACTTGTATTGCAGTGTATAGTGAAAGTACCTGAGCATGCTGCGCATGCTCAGTTACTTACAGCCGGGTCCTGCCAGGAGGCCAGGACCCGGTGAGAAGAGGAGCCGACAGCCCCGGGTCACTCGTCGGAACCCGGGGCAGCGGCAGGAGGGATCGGATCCCCCGGTAAGCACACCGGGGGGGGTCCGATCCACGGGGGACACACTTGCACGCCGCGGTCATGCTTGACCGCGGCGTGCAAGGGGTTAAACACCCGGGATCGGAGTTTTTCCGATCCCGGGTGTTAGTGCCGGGTCTGGGCTGTGATATCACAGCCCGACACCGGCACCAGCGAGACCCGGTGTCCCGAAAACTTCTTCTGATGCGCCGCCGTAGAAAGGCGTCGCATCAGAAGAAGTACCCTTAATGACCGCCGTAAAAACCCGATAGGGCGGTCATTAAGGGGTTAAACACTATCTACAGGAAACCATTGTCTGCTGGCTGCTGTGGTAGTTAGCAATAGCAACCAATCCCAGCTCAGCTTGTATTTTGCCACAGGTCATAAATATGAGTTCTAAACTTTTGATTGTTTATTATTGGCAAGATTGTAAGACAGCTTATGTGTCGTAATATGTGAAGTAATATGTGATGTAATATGAGAGCTAATATGTTAGGTTATTTGTGAGGTGATATGTGAGGTAAAACGAGGTAATATGTAAGGTGATATGTGGTAATATATAAGGAAAATGACATATGTTCTCAATTCTTATATGATCTGTGATACTCCAGTCACATCCAGAGTTGCAGTCTCGGGTTGTGACTGTGGTATCAATCTGCTGTTATCATTCTTACTACAAAGCACCTTAGGTGCGAGGTAACTTTGGAAGGAAAACCAGAGCACATCCATTAAAATGAAATTAAAAAAGGCTTTTATTCTTCGTCCATTAAAAATGACATCAATACATGACAACGTTAGGTTATAGACACAGATATGTGAGGAAATATTTGAAGGAGCATGTGAGGAAATATGAAATAATATGTAAGGTTATATGATATAATATATTCTCAATCATCTGTGATACTCCGGTCACATCCAAAGCTGCAGTTTTATGCTTGCCATTATATACTCCGGTCACATCCAGAGCTGCAATCATCTATTTATCACTTTATCATCTCATATGACTTCAGCTCTGACTGGGACTGGAGTATCAATCTGCTATTATCATTCCAGCTTATTCGTGAGATAATATGTTCTCAATTACGATGCTTATATCATCTGTATCAATGTGAATTAGGTAATATGTGAGGTAATATTTGAAGTAATATGTGAGGTGTTATATACTCCAGTTTCATACAGAGCTGTAATTATCTATATATAGATATTTTCAGATACTCTGTGTTGCATATCTGTGGTGTTCAATATATACGATTTGAAATGCTTCTATTATTTTTTGATTTTTCATAATAAAATTTCTGACATTGCAAATTTAAGTCTCACACTGTAGCTATGTTGAATAGTTTTTGCTAAATATGTCTACGTTTAAGACCATATATTCTTACTTTCTACTGTCTTTTTGCTGACTTAGCACATTTTTTCTGTCAGTAGGATAAACTCTTGGTTTACTTTACTATTTTTCAGACTCGTCAAAGGAGTGATACCTTGATAAACAACAAATCTTGTGAGATACTAAGAGATAAAACGTGAGACTTTATATATCTTTTATATCTTTTATCTTTT
>WNYA01001787.1:0-60000 GCA_019512145.1 Engystomops pustulosus | reverse complement strand
ACTTCAAGCAAGGCCTGACATAGAATTGTACACAGTCTGACCAACTGATGCATCAGGAGGCAGTAGTCTCTTCATGTATCTGGCACTACCTCCAGGTTAGTTACTTTGCAAGAGTGTTTTCACACATAACTAATTGCCATCAGTTTTCTTTATGCTTAAGTCAGTCATTCTGGCTGCTGCTGTTGGGGAGAGGTGTGGGCACTGTAGCTGCTGCTCATGGAGGGAGAGGTGTGGCTGCTGCTGGGGCGGGGAGGTGTGGGTACTGTCTGCTGCTGGAGGGGAAGGTGTGGGCACTGTGGCTGCTGCTGTAGGGGGAGAGGTGTGGACACTGTGGCTGCTGCTGGGGGGAGGTGTGGGCACTGTGGCTGCTACTGGAGGGGGACATGTGGGAGCTGTGGCTGCTACTGGAGTAGGGGACATGTGGGCACTGTGGCTGCTGCTAGGGGGAGAGGAGTGAGCAATGTGGCTTTTGCTGGGGGGGTGGGCACTGTGGCTGCTACTGGAGGGGGAAAGTTGTCCCCCTGCTTGGGGGGCCTTCTAGCTGCTGTGGGGGTACTCTGGCTATTGGTTGCTGTGGGGGCACATACTGGCCATGCCAATGTCTGAGGCCGCATATACACATGGCCATTGCGTTGTGGTTGCTTTTCATAACTCACAGACTCTTCACCTATTGAAATAAGATTGCATTTGCATTGCATTTATTAAATGCAGGAGGAGTCTGTATGTATTGAAATGCAATGCAATTGCCACTTGTGAATGCAGCCTCTGGTAATTGTTATTTAACAATACATTGATCCCTCATAGGGCTGATTGTAATGGTAATTCTGTATAAATTACAATTACGAAATTACATTCGGCCCCTTTGAGGCAACCATGAGGCTGATGTAGCCCCTGGTGAAAAAGAGTTTGACAACCCTGATCTAAACGATATCCTGGTCTAGATCTCCAACCGCCTCTAAGCTAAGCTCAAGAAGTGCCTCTTCCACCAAAAGCACACAACAAATACGTAAACGGTGGAGCTAATATTAATCTCTGATGTGGTCTAGGACTAGGAGCTCTCCTTCACTCCCCAAACGCATCACGTGAATAGTGTCCAAGAGCAAAACTGACCACACAAGTTTTCTGGAAAAATCTTCCTTTTACTTCATAATTTCTCGTAAAACATTCACATTTTTTGATAAATTGACCATATATTCACTATGATAAGGTTCAAAGAGCTTGCATTTTCAGACCACAAGCTCTTCCACCAAAAGCGTCTTCCATTCCTTGGATGCATCATTTCTGACAAGGGATTTCAGATAAATCCTGACAAGTTGTTGGCAGTACTTCAGTAGCCCCGCCCAGTGAGACTTTGTGCTATCCAGAGATTCCTGGGCTTTGCTAACTATTACCAGCAGTTTATACCCTTCTTCTCCCTTGTGTATCCCAAGAGAAGAAAAACGCAGATCCTAAACTTTGGCCTCCACCGGCTGAAGAGGCATTCTCTAAGCTGAAGTCTGCCTTTGCCTCTGCTCCTGTTCTCGCGCGGCCTGATACGGAGAAACCGTTCCAGCTTGAGGTTGATGCTTCCTCAGTAGGAGCGGGAGCCGTTCTCACCCAGAAAGGACCCAAAAGCCGAATGCTGTGTTTTTTTCTCAAGTACCTTCTCAGCTGCAGAGAGGAACTACTCCATAAGAATTCCTGATTCAATTTCATCCAGCAGAGAAGAACATCAAAGCTGATGCACCTTTTCGTGCCTCCGATGTTACTGGGGAAGATCCGGCTCCTCGACATATTGTTCCCCCTGAACGAC
Organism: Engystomops pustulosus; assembly: GCA_019512145.1. Classification (NCBI taxonomy): domain Eukaryota; kingdom Metazoa; phylum Chordata; class Amphibia; order Anura; family Leptodactylidae; genus Engystomops; species Engystomops pustulosus. The sequence goes on along the minus strand of WNYA01001787.1, from coordinate 58,208 downwards.
TAGTTGTTGGTGCTCCTGTGGACCTACGGCAACTCCCTCCTGGCAAGACCTAGGGGTGCAGAGATCTGTCACTCTCATATCCCATTTCTACTGGTGGCCAGATCTGGGCAAGGATGTACAAGATTTTGTGCATTCCTGCACTTCCTGTTCCTGTAATAAGTCATCACGACTCAAGCCAGCAGGTCTGCTCCTGCAATTGACGATGCCCAGTTGCCCGTGGACTCTATTACGGATCTTCTGCTATCCTCCGGTAATACTGTCATCTGGGTGGTCACAGACCGGTTTTCTAAGATGTCCCACTTCATTCCTCTGCATGATCTGCCCTCATCTCCTCATCTTGCCAGCCTATTCTTCCTACACGTCTTCCTGCTTTATGGACTTCCTCTGCACATTGTCTCGGACAGCCAACTTCAAGTAAAGCTGGATCTCTACTCTCTGTACCATCCACAGTCTTATGGACAAGTAGAGCGAGTTACTCCGACTCTGGGATGCTATCTCAAGTCGTGCCTATGGAGCGGCCAGATAGTATCCCGCCGCAACAAGTCCAACCTGCTGTGCGGCAGGTTCTGGTGAAAACCGAGTGCCACTACCTCTAAATCCTGGCAGGTATTTTTACAATGGCTCTGCCTTTCACGGCCATCACCATGCCCCTTTTTGGAAGGTGGGTAGAATGGCAAAAATCATGGAATCCAGTGGTTTGGCTTTTGCACCTAGTAAATTGTCCCCCATAGAGTCTATAGAAAAAAGCAAGCATGCTAGGTGTTAAATTAACTGAAGTTATAGTCAATTTATAGTCAAATTGAACAATTTGATAACAACGCTTTTGCATTGCTGCCCTATGCTTATATACACAACTTCTTCTCTCTCACTGCTCCCGTCCGTCCTCATGGTGTCTTATGTTTCTCTCTCACACAGTCCATCCTTTAGTGTTGGGTTGTTCGCGAACGAGCCGGCTCTCTCTAGTGAACAATAGGAGTCGGCTCTTGCCTGAGAGCAGACGGCTCTCCTAGCCCTGCCCCAAAACATATAGGGGCTAATTTACTATGGGGCCGATCGCCGCACTTTCATCGGGTTTCCCGAATGATTCCGATTTGCGCCAAAGTGCCCCAGGATTTTGGCGCACACAAGCCGGCTTTCACGTGACAGAAATCGGGGGGAGTGGCCGTCGGACAACCCAACAGATTCGAAAAAAACGTGGAATTTAAAAAGCAATTTGTGTCGCAAGATCAAGCACTTACATGCACCAGGAAGGTGAAGGTGAACGCCGGCGGACCTCGACGCAGCAGTGACACCTGCTGGATATCGGGCGCACGATCTTAGTGAATGCCGGCAGACCCGAATTCTCGCTGGACAACACGCCGCGGGGTCGCAACTGCACCAGGTAAGTAAATGTGCCCCATAGTCTCCCTCTTAGAAATGGCTTAAGTGGTGGGACTTTGAATATACAGGTTAGCCTCCATTAGAAATTCACTTGCCTGGCCTCAACTCTGTTACAATATTCAAAATCCAGCCCTGCTTCACCAACCGAGACCACTACTCTCTCCAACAGATATGCAAGTGATTTGCTTACGCAAAGCACAATAGGTTACACAAGAAGAAGTAAGTGGTACATGTCGGTAAAACAGTGAACTAGGTGCTGAGGACACAACCTTGTGCACCAACTGCCTTATTAGCATATGGAACCATCCCATTGCAGGTGAATATCATATGTGCTCAGGGTCAATGCACATGTTCTCTTGTGTATACAGAATCCTCTCTTGCTACTCCGTAGCTATTTACAGAACTAACCTAATGGATGGGATTTATACAACCTAATTCAACCTAGGCATCCTGCCGCAGCAAAAACGCAGCTTAAAAGTGCTGAATTCCAGTGAACATTCTTCATCAATCACAGACCGTGTGCAGCTGATCTTAGATGTCAATTTACAAAACAGCAGTATGTACTGTATAAAATCCAGCTTACATTAGTAAAAAAACAAAGAGGTGTTAGCAGCTGATGTACCTCAATCAAAGGGAATAAACTAAGTGTTTCCTTCTTGTTTTTATTGGATATATTGGAGGTGCGAGTTGGTTGAGGCAACCTTATAAATGATCCTGTTCATTTCCTCATCCCTCTGCTTATTGAGACCTTAGTGACCTGTTAGAATTTGTTTTCTATGGTAGAAACTAATATGGTAAGTGCTAACATGACTTTGTAATTGACCTCTATGTTATGACCTTGGTTCTAATACTGTATACATATGTGTACTATAATTGGTACAAGTGCTAACTCATGCCTTTGCATTAAAGGCAACCTGTCACCTCTCCACCTGTCAATTAGCTATTTTTTCTGATTTCTGGAGCATATTTTGAGACATTTTCTTTGGTGCCATTCTTCTCTTATTTCTCCTTGAAATTTATTATTAAAATGACTCCAGGGTGTTACCAGGTTGTGGATGGAGTATACACAGTGTACGGCTCAATATTTTGTATCAGTATTTGGAAACCTAGACAAGGAGTGAAACATGAGAAAGGAAAAATTTGAATCAACGTAATTTACTTTCCGTCTTCCGTGTTCTGAACCTACTCTTATTATGAAAACATATTATTTATTTAGCTTCATTTAAAAATGGTAACTATGATCATCTTCGTTAAATATTTTCTGTCTTTTGATAATGCTAATGTGGTTATTTTTGTGCGGTTTCCAGTTTTCTTAATGCTTGCTGTTTGGATGCAAGTTATGTGCATCATAAGGGTTTGGATAAAATTTGGATGTCCAAAGAATATGCAGGGTTAAATCTGTAGAAGGCTGTATAAGAGGGTGGGACTAACAGAGGGGAAATGAGATGAGAGGAAGTGAAACATTTCAGTGTTCCTGGATCTGAGCAGGTGGTAACACAACACTTTCCACACGTTTGTATTTGTTTGTGTCAGGCATGTATGCTCGTAGGCTTGTACATAGGACGAGGAGAGCAGCCGGCATGTATTACCGAGTTGTGCAATCATTCTTTTGTCCTCGCATCAGCAGCAGTACCACCAGCAGCATGCAGAACAGGCCAGGACAAAATAACTTGATGCAGGCTTTGTTACTGCTTCTCTAAATAGTTTTACTGTGAAGGCGTCAGAGCAGAAAGCGTATTAGTTATTCACTGTATGATGCACTGTGCTGTGAACACTAGGATGATATTAGAGAATGTTTCAGCATGGATGTGGGGGTGAGAAGAGGAGAAATCAAATTCCTTGCAGCTGACCGTAGGGTGATGGTTCTTTGAGCAATTATTACTGAACTGTATATCAGTATTCACTTTAATCAACTATTCCAGTTAAAAGTCCAGTACCTGAGTATAATATTTATGCTGTACGCTCAAAATAATCATTGTAACCTTGGTACATAACTGTCCTAAATGTAAACTGGGGAAGTTCATTTTTGCATTCTTCAAAATCGTTTTTTCTTCGTTTCAAGAATCAGTGCCAAAAACGATGAACCAAAAAATCACAAGGTGATAAGAGTAACAAAGGTTATCTTGTTACGACACATGTCTTATTCTGCATTTACAGGGGAGAGGAAGACTATTATTGATCAGCTGTTCATGTATGTATATGTAGTTTAAAGGACAACATGTTGGCAACAAGCAATTTTCTGCATATTTCAAAATCGACTTTTCATCATTTTAAGAATCAGTGCAGACACCGATCAGTCAAAATATTAGACACACCGGAAGGTGATATGAATAACATTGGTTAGCTTGTTACAATGATACATGTCATATTCAACGTCTACATGGTGGGAGGAAGAAAACTATCATTGGATATAGCAAATGAATGTACATGAAAATTAAAGGGCAACATGATTAGCTATTTTTTTACCTATTAAATAGGACTCCTTTACTTTATGAAGTCCTATATTCCCTTTGTTTTCTTGTTTTACAGTGGTAATTTTTTTTAGTAGTGAAGGCAGGAGTTATTTTAGATGGATAGACTGTTTGGGATAAGCTACCTGACAACCTCTAGGAAAAGATAGTGGTTGTAATAGACTACATGCCTAGAAACCTTGGAAAAATGGGTAAAAGCATTCTCATGGCACCCCATGCTTAAAGGACATCTACCACCAGGATCAAGAATTGCAAACCAAGCACAGTGACATACAGGTTTGTGCCCCCTCTGGCAGGATCTGCTCTTCCTTAAGCATAATATGCCCTTGTTTTTAGGGGGAAAAAAAGGCTTTTAAAAATATGCAAATTAGTCTCAGGGGCTCCAGGCTCCATTAACATTCATGGAGCCCAGAGCGCCTCAGGTCATTTGCATAATTTAAAAGGTCTTTTAAAAAAAAAAACAGGGCATAAGAAGTTAAAAGATGATTGGATCCTGCCAGAGAGGGCACACACCAGTATGTCAGTGTAATTGGTTTACATTCATTCATCCTGGTGATAGATGTCCTTTAAGTTTGGCTTCTGACAGTATTCAGACAGTATTTGTAGTTTCTAGTTTCCATCAAGAACTAAAGTATTGTCATATTTCAATTAATAACACCTGACCCTGATATTTGCCATCATCAGCATCCACATTAGATGTCTGGCCATCTCTGATGGACCTGGGGGTTTAGGCCACCTTCAGATAAAGTGTATTTGTGTATATACACTAAATAAATAGTATCTAAATAAAAGTGTAGTCAGTAAACATGATTCTACATATATGCTTGAATTGATTGTGATGTTTGCTTATATGATTTCCCTTTTTTTTCTATTTTAGGTCTGCTATGGATCTCCATGCCATGTTTCATATCCATGAAAAGAATATGCAGCAAAAACTATTGCAGCATGAATCCAATCCAAACCAGAAGCACAGAGAACGCATTTTTAGACCAAGGATATCCCTTTTTGGATTGAACGAAGAAGAAGTTAGATCACGTTATCGTTTTAGCACTGAGGTTATCCTTGAGTTATACGAACAGATTCAGCAAGACATAGAGCCAAATTGTGAAAGAAATCATGCTGTACCAGGAATGGTGAAATTGCTGAGTGCTCTCCATTACTTTTCTTCTGCATCATTCCAGGGCACAGTTTCCGCGCTGTCTGGAATATCTCAGCCTAGCTTCAGCCGCCACTTAACACAGGTCCTGAAGGCCATAAACAAATTAACACCACAGTATATTGTTTTCCCATCAGATAAAACAGCTATACAAACAATTAAAGATGGATTTTATAAAATGTCATCTTTTCCTAATGTTATGGGAATAATTGACTGTACACATGTTGCTCTGTCACCTCCAACAGAAGATATTTACAGAAATAGTAAGAATTTCCATTCCTTAAATGTCCAAATGGTTTGTGACTTTGACATGAGAATTCTTAATTTGGTAGCAGGATACCCCGGATCCACTCATGACTCTTATATCCTAAAACATTCTAGTCTACACACAATTTTGGCTTCTGGAAACCTTCCAGAAGGCTGGATTTTAGGTGAGTAAACTAAACTTCAGTAACTTCTCTTATTAAAGACTGTTAAAATAACCAGGTAAAGACCTGGTCATTGAAACAACAAGGGGCTCTGGCCTCCTGATAAATCCAACAGATGGCTGCGGTGCAACAGGGGGCAGCTCTTGAATTGTGGTAAGGCCTGGGTACAGGCAGCACACAGTCCCAGCGCAGGAACCCCCCATGCCGGCCTACTCTGCCACCAAACATGCTCCACTTTATGCCGCTTCACACCCACTTGGTGTGGATGTGTCGTAAGGGGAGAAATAGCTGCACAATTCCTGGCCTTGCACCATGAAGTGCACCTATTTTAGGGTTTAGCCCTGAATGGTCTGCACAGAGTTTCTAAGTTGTGTACCAAAGCTGGACCTGTTCCCCAAAGTATTCAGAGCTCCTTAGTACATCAGGCCATACTTCATTGTAAAAAAGGTGTCCAACCAACTTTCCCAACATAATTTTTTTTTAAATTGGAATATATAGAAAGGGGCTGGGGAGAGGATTATGGGGGGCATATTTGGTGGGGGTCTTTTTGGGGGTGACAGGTCCTCTTTCAATACGTGTACAACCATATCCAAAGAGCGGCCTGTATTTAATACATATATTGCCTCTGTTACTTCTTCTGCTTTTCTCATGGTGCTTTTCTCAAGTCCGAATTTGTCACAAGACTGAGACTACTTGTACATCTGGCCTTCAGGGCCACTTTAATTAGGTAGGATGATCTTATTCTAAAAATAAACATAAATATAGTGCCAGAGTTTTATCCAGCGTTACAGTCTATTACTGGCACTTCAATGCTTAATGACTCAACTGATCAGAAATATCTAAGGTATCACAATAGACAACGAAAGAGAAAGAAAAGAGCTGTAGCTCAGCCACTGTGTATGCTGGTGATGCATGTCACGGATCCCTCACGGACCGAATGCAATGAGTTAGATACCAAGGAGCGATGAAATCCAGCATACAAAATCCAGAAGTATTTAAAATCCTTGTCTTTATTTCGGATGCATGATCCCATATATAAAATAACCGCTGTAGTCATATCATGGCATATTACAGGAAAAGGTATAAAGCCGTCTCTGCCATGTTATGACTACAGCAGTGATTTTATATATGGGATTATGCATCCGAAACAAAGACACAAATTTTTTATACTTTTAATTTCATCTTTCCTTGGTATCACAATAGACAAGGCTGGAGAAACATGCAAGTCTATCCAGTCCATGAAGTAATACGACAAGAGCTACTGATTTGCGAAAAAAACATTGGAGAGATGCTATAATCTTCTTGCCCATCACGGATGAATATATTGTAGCTAGATTATGCCAGTTTGAAAAGCTACCATATATTGAAAGTTTCCCTGCCCTTGCACTCACAAGAGTTGCTGTTAGAAGGGGTGTTCATCTCGTAACTAATAGTTCTGATCCAGGCATTGTAAACATGACTGTTTCTGGTACTAATGAAGGGAATTGGACCAGAACCTGTAAATGGCATAAATCTTGAACATCCTTAGGAATGTAAAATGAGTCTGATGTTGTTTATGTTGTGTACCATAGTCTACTACAGTCATCAAGGTCTTCTAACCCCTGCTCCTGATTGCTTTTTTGTGTGTTTTGTTGAATGGAGAAAAGGCTGTGTGTCAGCTGCATTTGCTTGCCCTACAGCAGCTCATCTGGCCTGAATTTGTAACTGACAATGCAGCCCTATGTGGGTCTACTGTCTTCAGCATTATGCGAGTGCTGGACAGTAGAACTGAGGTCCCAACTAGTATTTCCTGCTCTAAGTAAAGCCAACTGAATGGACCCTATGGCTAAGGACACACAGGATAACAGATTTAAAACACACACATTCACTTGTAACCAAAACTAAAAATGGAAGGTGAACAGAAAGCCATCCACTCACCTTCCATTTAAAGTATATTTTGTTGGGCATCCATTATTTATAGCAGGGGAAAGGGCACAGACTGCTTCCAAAAGTCTAACTGAAATGCCTAAATCAGGTGTGAACTTACCCTGTAAGAGTAAAGTCAGGATACAAGATAGTGTCAGACATTACAAAACAAAAAAAAGAATAAAGTCACATTATACAATACTGTACTGCTCATTTTAAAAGGATGAATACATTTATAGTTAATATTTATTTCACAGGTGATGATGCATATCCATTAACTGAATGGCTGTTGACACCAATAAAAGACCCTAAAACCAAAGGAGAAAAGCAGTATAACACTGCACACAAAGCAGCTCACTCAGTCATTGAGAACACTTTTGGGTCATTAAAAAGTCGTTTCCGATGCCTTGATCGATCTGGGGGTGTTCTACAATATTCTCCCGAGAAAGGAGCGCAGATTATCCTGGCATGCTGCATTCTGCATAACTTAGCTGTCAGTCGAAAACTGGATGTTGATATTGTTGATGATCTTGAAGCACCACCTCCCGTGCCACCAGTCTCAAAAGATGAGAACACACAAGCTGGAAAACACGCCAGAACTAAGGTGATCAACAGATACTTCACATGTAAGTTAACATTATTATTTTTCAGACATGCAGACTGATCATGGAGTATGGGAAACTTGAGTAATAGCAGGATGATACAGAAGAAAGTTTTGGTTGTTAAAAATGGCTTATTTGAGATTTCTTTTGCAAAAACAGTTCCAAACCAAACTTTAAATTATGATGTAACTTTCCATCATTCTTAATTATCTAATCACTTATGTCACGGGTGCTCCTGCAACCCATGTCCCTGGTCGCAGGCGCACCCGTGTGCCTCCCTGTGCCCCCTCATGCCAGCAGCAGGTACACTTAACTCGCTGCGATCCAGCAATGGTCTCCTCCAGCGCTTGTGGTACTGCCTCATCGGGCGTATGCCCACCGGCTGTGTGAGGCCACCGCACCACTAACAGTCTATTCTCCCGGCATGGGCCACCCCCCTCTGGGACAGGAACAACCCAGTCACTGCCAACAGCCCGGGCATCTTCTGCTGAGACCGCCCTGTTGAATTTGCATCAAGGGGACTTGTCTGTTGGTGACTATGCGGTTTAATTCCATACTCTGGCTTCCAAGCTTTCTTGGAAGGCAGTGGCTTTGACCGACAATTTTAAGAAAGGACTGTCGGGTAAAATCAAAGACGCGCTGTCTGCACGGGACCTGCCGTCGTCTCTGAGTGACCTCATCTCCCTGGCCACTCAGATTGACATCCGGTTCTCAGAGCATCTGGAGGAGCAGCATCTAGAACAAACGCAGGTCAAGACACGCTGTCTTCCCCGCCTGGCTCCAGTTTTTCAAAGACCACCTCAACTTCCCTCCTTGTCTGCTGCAGAGGAGGTCATGCAGGTGGATAAAGCTCGTCTGACACTCCAAGAGCGCTCCAGATGAGGACAGAAGAATCTGTTTCTCTACTCTGCTAGCCCGGAGCACTTTCTCCATCCGGGAAAACGCACCTAGGATTTCTGGGAGGAGCATCCCTAGGTGAGAACAAAGTTTCTCCACTTCTGAATATCCCTGTGCTACTCAGCTCTGGGACTAGTACCCAGTTCCGAGCTTCAGCCTTCCTGGATTCCGGCTCAGCAGAAAATTTTGTGGATGCTGCCCTGGTCTCCCAGCATCACCTTCCTGTGGTCTGTCTTGAGAAGCCGCTGGTCATCTCATCCCTCAGTGGGCACATCTGCTGTGATCCGGCCTGGGACCACACTGAGCCTCTATGTCTTCTAGTTGAGGCATTGCTCAAGGAGAGACTGTTGTTTTATGTGCTACCCCGGTCCACGTCTTCCATGCTTGCAGCATCAACTACCCGTTCTCAACTGGCAGACTGGAGAAGTTCTCTGCTGGGGACCTTGTCATTTCCAATGTCTAACACAAAACGCAGGCTGCTGTAACGCGTTTCAGACTATGCCATACTAGTACTGGTATGACTAAGGACTAGTATGGCATAGTCGGAAACGCATTACCGCAGCCTGCGTTTTGTGTTTCCCGTGGCTTGTGTCTCCATGTCTTAGTTTTTCACCTCTAACCCAGTTTAATAAAGATGAATTGAAGATGAACTTTTAACCACTACCTTTTACCTGATTGCTGGAATCCACCCTTCGTTTTTTTTGTGTTTCGCTATTACATACTGAAAAGCTGCCTGGACTTTGGATTCCGTGCATACACACGTGGTGAGCTGTTTTTCATACAACATCCTGTCTTATGTTTCTAGACACATTGTTCCTCCTGAACGGCTGGTTGTTGCCAAACTTCTCTGCGTACCATCTGGAGTCCAATGGACAAGTTGAGAGGGTTAATCAGACCCTGGGATGCTATCTCCGCCGTTTTGTCTCCGTTCGACAAGACTACTGGTCCACTCTTCTACCATGGGCAAAATTTTCCTACAATTCCTTGAACTCGGAATTTGCCAGCTCTGCTCCTTTCTTTATCGTTTATGGACAACAACCATGTCCACCTCTTCCTATTTCAGTCCCTTCTAATATTCCTGCCATGGAACAGTTGGTCCAAGATCTCAACTCTATCTGGGAGCAGACTTGACTCTCCTTGCTACAGGCTTCTGCTCGAACCAAGACCCAAGCCGACAAAAGACGCAGGTCTCCTCCAATCTTCTCTCTGGGTGATAAGATGCGGCTATTCTCCAAGTATGTTTGTCTGAAGATTCCCAGCTATAAACTTGGGCCACGTTTCCTGGGTCCTTTCGAGGTGCTGAAGTGCATCAATACTGTGACCTATAAGCTGCGCCTTCCTCCCACCATGCGCATCCCGAACTCCTTCCATGTCTCTTTCCTGAAGCCAGTCATCCTGAACCGCTTCTCCCGACAGACACCTCCTACTGCTCCTGAGGCTGATGCAACCAATGTCTATGAGGTAAAAGAGGTCCTGGATATGAAGTCAGTCAGAGGGAAGTGATTCTTTCTCGTTGATTGGAAGGGGTTCGGTCCGGCGAAGAGGTCTTGGGAGCCTGAGGAGCCTGGACCGTGCTCTTCTGCAGACCAAGAAGAAGGGGAGGCCAAAGAGGGGAGGGGTATACCTCTCTGTGCCCCCTCATGCCATCAGCAGGTTTACTTAACTTGGCGCGCTCCATCGCACGCGTCCCCGCCTCCTAGGGCGCCATGCACTGGAGATTTAAAGGGCCAGGGCACCGCTAATTGTCGCTGGCCACCTGGCAATCTATAAATGGCCAACCTCTTCCCTCTTGCTCTGCCGGATCTTTGTGCTTTCATGCTATTGAAAGCTGTGTCCTATACCTTTTGCGTTTAGACTGATTTCCATTGTGACCCCGGTTCTGTTCCTGAATTTGCTTCTCCATTGTCTTCCCTGACCTTCTGCTCTGCCTCTGACGTTGATCCTACGCTGCCTGCCTGGCTTAACCTCCTGTCTGCCCCTGACCACGATTCTGCCTCACAGCCCTGTACCTGGCCTTGGCCACGCAAAGTCGCGCTTGTGGAGTGACCTGGTGGTACCACGCCACAACAAGTCCAACCCGCTTTGCGGCGGGCTCTGGTGAAAACTGGGTGCCACTTAGATTTCGCTCTCAGGTGTTGGCTTACGTCATTGTCCGTGGTGGTATAGTGGGTCCACTACCCCTGAATCCTGACAACTTACTTAAAGTGTTCTATACGAGTCTGTACAGTAAATTATAAGGTAGAGCAGCAGGTTGGTCTATTTTATGTTGAGCCTCAACTTGAAAGAAGATACACTTTATACATGTCAAAAACCATCCTGTTTCTAGGGGATTCACAACCCTGCAGTAATGGTAGATTTAAAGGGGAGATAAGGGTGGGCAAATTGTCATAGTATTCTCAGGAAATAAGCCACCCCATTTACTATATACAGTAAAGTGTAACCGTCATTCTGAGCAAAAAAAAAACAAAAATACATAATTCTGCTTCAGGTGTCCCTGGGAATCATTCCTCCAAGTATTTTGCCTCTCGGTCCTCATTTATTACCTCATTTGTCCCATAGCAACCATGGTTTCCAGCTCTCAGAAAACCTACAATCAGCAAGATGGAGGGACGGGACCTGCCTCCTGTCTCCTCATTACAAGCCCCTGCTGCTGACCAATGACACCAGAGCTATCTATCTATCTATCTATCTATCTGTCTAGTATCTCTATCTATCTATCATCTATATAGCTACAGTATCTATCTATCTCATATCTATCTAGCTATGTACCTATCTATCTGTAACACTCCAGCACAGCACATGACAGAAAAGCATGAAGACTTGGAGATTGACTCCTGCCTGTGTGAGGTGATGGGGGGCTGCAGTTTGTGTCTGTGTGGATTATGTGTTCATACACAAGTGTAGGGAAAGCTGTGGAGAGACAAGTTTAGGTGTTTGGTCCCTACATTAGTGAGGGCTTCTCCCTGCACATGACTGTGCTGGAGTAGTGACACATGAGTGCTGGGGCACTGAGCCATGAGGTAATCAGCTGTGTGCAGGGGGAGGGGGCGTGTCTCTTCCTCCATAGTCTCTGCTCCTTTCTGAAGAAGGAATGTCCATAGTAACAGACATATGGGAGATCACTGCCATCTAGGGGAAGTCTGCAGAATACAAGAGAAAGGAGCAGGATACGGGTAACTAATCCAATTGCAAAAGTGCTTAAAATTACCTGCCCTACAACATATCAAAAGTTTTTTTTGAAATGACGGTTACACTTTAAGTAATATGTTTTTTCTGTGTATAAGGAAGTTGGGAGAGATGTCAGACAAATAAATATTCAGCTTGTTCGCTGGGTTTTTTGCACAATTTCTAGAGGTAAACAAGTGCATGGATGCAAACTAGAAAGGGATTGTCAGTCTACTACATACCCTTTCTCTTGTTTTTATTTATAGCCTTTGCTTATCTAATGGTTACTTGCACAATCTGTACAAACAGAGCTGCAGTGTGAAGCATAAGGTGGAACCAAGTAGTAATCTTTCACTTTTATTATGTAGACTACTTTATTCTGTATGCAAATAGGGAGAGGGCAGTCCTTAGAAGTCAGTGGAGGGTTACCTTTTATTATTTCATACTACCATGGCTCAGACAGCATGAATCTGCAGGAATACAATGTATTATTATGCAAAATAATAGAATAGAATCTTAGCAGAACAGCAAAGATAAAATGTTCAAAAACAGGTGAAATTCTTAAATATATTTCAACAATTTGTCTTTCCAGGAAATTTGGATGTGGTGATCCCGGGTGTTTCCTGCTTTGGCTGAATAACCTCTCCACCTGCAGTCTATGGAACTATAATGTGTTTTGGCTTTAACCTTTAAAACATTCGGGGAAATTTATCAGAAGTGTCTGAGAGCAAAAGTGTTCTAATTGCTCATGGCAATGAATCAGAGCTCAGCTTACATTTTCCCACAGCAGTTTAGAAAATTCGAAGCTGAGCTCTGATTGGTTGTCATGAACAACAAGAACGATTTTGGTCTCAGACAGGTCTTATAAATCCCTGTAATGACTTTGTTTAGATTTGTAGAAATCTTATCAACCAAAATAGATCACTACTAACTTGCGATCCATCTGGCTTAACTTTTATTTAAGTATTTATGTTATTTAGAAAAAAACTATATGTTAAAGGAACTATTAACCAGATCACCAATTATAGTCCACATATTACATTACTACTACACAGAACTAGAGCACTTGTCTTCCTAAAGCTTGACCGAAGAAAATGCTTGTATCTAGTTGGTACACTTTAACCCTTAGTTGAGTCTTTATAAATTATGCAATCATTACCACAAATGACTTGTCAACCAGTATACAAATGCACATTATTCCTTTGCTGTCTGGATCACACAGTATTATAGAAATTGTTAGGTTGATATACATTATGTTCATATTAAGTTTATTATATGTATTCCAAGTTCTCCTTTCATATGCCAAAACTTGTATACGTCAATGCACAGGACTGTTCTTACAAGGCATTGTCCACCATTCCTGTCCTCACTTGTGTAATGAGATCTATGACAATTTTCTCATAAACAAGTTGTCAGCACTTGTAGATAAAGCCTCTGCTCCCCGAAACATTGGCTCTTCTTATTAAACCATGATGAGTACTGTTTACTGATATCCATTTGGGTTGACTGATTAGTTAACTGAATTTTATTACGGTTTCTGGAGAGGCTAAAAAACACCCACTAATTCTAGCATTTTATTTTCCAGTTGCTATATATTGGTCAGTATGATTTAGATGATACTCTAATTTAGATTTTTTTTTGCTAGTAAAAATTCCTTTTTTTTACATCATTCACTAAGGGGGGGGGTAAATAATAGATTGCGTTCATATAGCTGGGTGTTACGGGTACAACAAAACCAAATATCTGAGTTTTTTTTTAAGTTTTTAACATAATAAAATGGTTTTAATAGGATCAGGGGATTGATTTTGTCATTTTGAACTCTATACTGCTCCTCTATTACAGTCTGCCATAGAAAATGCTGAGTCATGGGAGCCTCTGAAACACTCCTAGCTGTCATGGCAACCTATCTGCACCCCCATTGACATTTTATTCCTGCTGTTCAGGTGTCAAGATCAGGTTTGACTCCAATACAGTAGTCACAAAATGACAATGTAATTTTCCATTTGGCAGTCAGGAAGGGGTTAAATGAATAGTGATGATCAGTCATTTTTGTTTCTAAGATGTATGTCTGCTGGGTCAGATACCGTGGAGGAACAAGCACAATGCAACAATCTGACTTGCCTGAATTGCCAAATACAGATAATATATATGTTTTATGATAACTACTTCATAACATATTAACAACATAGGCACAATTTATTTTTTCAATGTTCATTTTGGTAAAATGCAATACTGCAGTACAGTGGATTATAAGGCACTTTAAAATGTATTCTAGAGTTCTTCTGGTCAACTAGAAAGGACTGCGACAAAAAAGCAAAAATGGTTTACAAAGACGGATGGAGTGTATGCAAAGAATCACTACACTTGTTTAGGTCCACAACCTCAACGTAGTGTGACCAGTTCCTCTGAAGAAGTTGGGTGAATGGCAACAGTGTTATCAAAGTCTTTTTTGGTAGCTCCCATTTTAATAGCAACAGCAAATCCTTGCAACATCTCATCACATCCCAGTCCTTGCATGTGTAGTCCTACCACCTAGAAGACAAAAGGAAACGGAAAGCTTTTTTTACAAGGATATTGGATTAATGTCGTTTAGGCACAAACTGCGACATTAACCCAGTGGTAACAGCCATTCAGAAACCAGACAATTTCCCCTGCAGATCTTATCTGCTGTGTTTCTATGGGATTTTGTCATACACTACACCGCTAATGTATAATGCTCAAGCAGGTTTCATTCTCACCTTTTCCTCTTTGTCAACACAGACCAGCTTCATAACGCACTTTGTTTTTTTTCTAGTCACAGCATGGTACATTGGTGAAAAAGAAGTTGTATAAATCTTTACATTTTCTCTACCTTTGGCTTTTACTGCTTCCTCTAAAAAACAAAAATCAACACAAATTAGAAACATTATTGAATGATAAAAAGCTTATAAACGTTATAGACGACACAATCAAATGACTCGTATGAGATGATACATAGCATTCATGAATACAGTTTCTGCTATCCTGTACGTAGACAGTTTAAAAGAACCTTCATGGTGAAGTCTGTATTCGATTTTCCATCTTTTAACACCAGGAAAGGGAGTCATGGAGATAGCTGAGCGCTGTGCTTGGCAATTTCCAACACTCTATAAAATGGAGCACCTGAGGCGTCGTTCAAATACAGAGAACATGACTCCTGCTCTTGTGAACTGCGTTCCCTGGCCTTTTCAGATCAGATTACTAGGTAGAAAACTTTAACTGATAACATTCAAGTGGTATGGCAGTGGTATGACTAATTTGGCATTGTTCTAATCCCAAGGGCAATATACTAATAACCCTGTTGGGGTCTAACCCTTGCAATACGCAGGGATCTGTGACTGGGTCACTAGTGACAGGTGACCCAAGCAGGTAAACAGTATAGAACACCAGCAGAACAAGCAGAGAAGCTTCAAAGCAAGCAGAGGCCAGGGCAGGCAGAGTCTACATATAGACCATAGCTCAGGACAAGAAATCAAGGAAAAATTGCGGCTGCATCCTTTATTGGACACGTGACACTTTAAAAGCAGCGATAGAAATACATACATGCAGAGATAAATCTTCTAAGCATTCGGAGGAAAGTTTTCATGTTGAAAGTGGAACCCTATCTGCATACTGCATATTATTTAGCAGGAGGAGCTGAGCGTATTGAGATACAGTTTTGAGGGAGGAGATTTAACAATTGATTGATTGATTGATTTAACAAAAATTTGTTAATTGTAAGTTTAAAGCTCACACTACCATCCCAACCTCTGTTAGAAAAGTAAAGAATGGAGGTTTAACGCATCAATTAAAAATCCCCTTGACATCAATGTAAATTTTATGTCTACCGTTATGTTCCGTTTAGGCAAATATCCGTTATGCATCCATTTTTTTTTAAGAAAAATTGACGGTTGCCACAGTACTTTTTCTCTGTTTGAAAAAAAGGCATTGATAACGGATGCCTGACTAACTGACTAAAATTGATGACATAAAATTGACACTGATGTCAATGGGATTTTTAATGGATACGTTAAACCTTTGTCCTATACTTTTTTTAATGGAGATAAGGAAAGGAGGTTTGAATAGTGTAAACTTAGCCACAGTGTTTATCCAAGTGTCCCAGCTTATACAGCAACTCACCTTCTGTAAGTCCTACAGTTCCAATTGGAGGATGACTGAAGACCACCGTTGGAATGTTGTTATAGTCAAGCTTGGAGTCCTCCTGCCCTTCAAACAATCGGTGTGACAGTCTTCGTCCTGCTGCTATGGCAACTACAACACATAACAGAAGGATGTGTATGGAATAATCTGATCAAATTTATTTGAGGTACAACTATAAAGCATAAAAACTTTAGCCTAGCTCTGCACTAAGCCAAAATAAGAATTTCTCGAATTTACACTCATTAGCCATCTTCAAACGCATCAGAACAGCCGAAAAGAGGAGATTTGCCTGATTACATAGCTGTTAACATATAATTCAAACAAGAAGCAAACCGGTGTGTATAGGCTGAAAAAATACTATTTTTATTACACAATTGTTACACAATTTATTCTAAGCACACCAACAATATGTCACACCTCAAAAGTTTTAAAAACATTTAAAAAGTGTACAAATACACATGGAAAAACAAGTGGATCAAGGCAAATCACAAAGAC
This sequence comes from Engystomops pustulosus, assembly GCA_019512145.1. Lineage (NCBI taxonomy): Eukaryota > Metazoa > Chordata > Amphibia > Anura > Leptodactylidae > Engystomops > Engystomops pustulosus. Next base: position 41,551 of record WNYA01001787.1, on the reverse strand, counting down.
CCACACACATCCACAAGTCAATAAGTAATGCGGACACTGGTCCCCCACATAAAGTAAATACATGAAAAAATGTGCATGCCGAACAGCCCTAAAATGATTCTAGTGCACCCTTGCAGAGGTCCTCAAGGAAAGGAGGGCACCCTGTCAAGAAGTTAGTATGGGAAACAGGGCAGAATCATGCCCTGTTTCCATATAAGAAGAGTGATGAGAGGGACAGTGTTAACAAACGCTTGGGTCAACATAACGTTAACACAGACATTAATACCGCACTTACAAAACACATGCATTAATGCATTTGTTTGTTAACACAAAATTAACACATTTGTTAATATTGTGTTAACACAACACATTTTGAAACAACGTTAACAGCTATGTAATCAGGCAGATCTTCTATTCGATGTGTTGCCATGTGTTCATCTGTTTATTGCTATGTAGGTGTTTTATTGTTTTAATATACTGTATCTTTTTCTTTGTGATGTAGTAGATTCCTGTATGATGCAAAGCTCCAGTGCTCCATCTCCCCTTTCTTGCTCTTCACTAGCAGTACTGTAGTACACTTATTCTGTGTCATGATTGGCTAAGCGGTTTGTGAACGTTCACGTGAATGCCATGAGTGCTCTGGCCTGACTGCCCTTAGCTGATATCACAACCAGGAATCCCGACCCACTTCAGGGAAAGCTGAGAGTGTTTTATAGATAGTCCTACGTATCTATTAGTCCTATATCTCAGGCTAGAAGCCATAAGCATAATAAAGGTATTATTGAAATTGTTGTCAAAGGCTCTCTCCAGCTGTGCTAAAACTATCTTTTGTGGCATTCCAGGGGCAAATTACTCCAGTTTTCTGGCGTAGACAGATTGATAAATCTCCTCCAGTATCTTGTACCTTTCTAAACTTTAAAAACACCAATAATAAGTTATGTTGATTCTATATGTCAGTATTATTGTGGCAACACCAACTAAAAGATATTTTTGTCTTGCTGTTTTATGAGAGCCACAACTTTGGTTTATTGCTCATTCAAAGTATCTTTGATGGGGTGTTACCTGGTGTCAAAAGTGCTCTACCGCACACATCACCCACTGCGTAGATTCCCTTCCGACTTGTATTCTGGAACTCATCAACCACAATATGGCCTTTCTCATCTAATTCAAGACCCTGGAAGAAGGATGACAATGATTTGTGGGGGAAAAGAAACCAATAAAATGTGACTATTATTCATATTTTACAGTTAAAAGTAAACTTTATATTATAATATGCCATTTATATATGACAAAATACTATGCTACAACCCGTTAATAATTGCCATGTCCCCTGAGACTCTTTTGGCATTTGATTATACTTCTGCAGATTTATAAAATAAGGGTATGATTACAATAGCTTCTTTCCATTTTTACCAAGTATTCAAAAAATACAACTAAATAAGAAATGTAATGTTATACATTGTACAAAGAAATAGCAATTTTACCAGTTTATCTATGTTCAAACCCTCTGTGTTGGGGTCTCTTCCGATTGCCCAAAGCAAGCAGTCAACATCCTGGATAGTTCTCACTGTTGGTTTGCGCCCTGGCACAGAGCCCTTAACATTGATGTCCAGACCTGTACTTGTTTTTTGAACTGAAGCCACCTGAAAATATACGGAATTATTAAATCAAATGTAAGAAAAGTAACAATATATGGCAGCCAATCAGAGCTCAGCTTTAATTTTATAATGAGCTGTGGGAAAGCTAAGCTCTGATTGGTTGCCATGGGCAATTAAAAAAGTTCTGCTCTCAAACACTTCTGAGTGTATTTTTTTGGATTGGATTTTTATTTTGTTCTTTACAAGTTGTAAAATTGACATACAAAACGCAGCTGCCAGTCATGTTCAGTGCTCCAACACAGGAGACAGGTCAGTGCCTGTCCCAAATCTCATATTTTGGCTATGTTCAGTGTCAGCAGACACAGCATACAGCTAATGCTGTGATGGTTCCACTTTTAAAAAAAAAAATGTATATCAGTTCTAGGTAAAGGCGGTGATTTGTACAGTTTTTTGGTTATTTTTTTAAACCTTTTTTTTTGTTTTATAATTTCTTACTGTATTTTAGACCCCATAGGGCATATTGCAGTATATGTTACTCACAGACCGTTACAGATGCTGCCTAAGGACAGGCCTGGCAGTTTGACTTCCCGGCTGTCTTGGAAACCCACTGTCACAGCCGATGAAACATGGGGCACGCTGATCGAAACAAATATGGCGGCCTGGTGGGTATGAAGAAGGCTCAGCCCATGAGCCCTCTTCATACTCCCCCTACCGCATGAGGACGTTCAGGAACGTCCAAATGCCGTAAGGGGTTACAAACATGGGCAGACATTTATCTTATGTCTGGAAACTCTTGTGTACTTTTGTTTTTTAAAGATTTTGAGCTTGCTTTATTTATCTTAGTGGTTGAGGCATGCGAGTCTGCTGGTTTTTGATACTTTTGTCTGGAAAAAAAAAATCACACAAAAGTTTTAAATGTTTAAGCAACCCCTTTCCTACACCCGCTCTGGACTGGAATGCAATTGTGCAAAAATTTGCAGGCACAGCGGTGTACAACTCATTTGTGGAGAACTTTGTGAAATGGGTGTAAAAATTGGAAATGTTGTAGCAATTACGCTTAAAAGTTGCAAAAAAGAGGAAAAAAAAAACTTTTAAAAGTAGTCCGGTTTCTCCAGAAATAGCACCACATATACAGCTCAGCTGTATAGAAATTAATAGTGCTTAGTTGTAATACCATACACTGCCTTAGAACAGGAGCTAAACTGGTTTTGGAAAAATACAACCATGTTTTTCTTGCTCCGGATGTTCCATCTGACCCCTTAACGACCTGGCCTTTTTTTGTTTTTTCATTTTTGCACTTTTCACTCCCCACCTTCATAAATCTATAACTTTTTTATTTTTACACGTAAAGAGCTGTGTGAAGGCTTATTTTCTGCGTAACAAATTGCACTTCATAGTGGCGGCATTTAATATTCCTTGCCGTCTACTGGGAAGCAGGAAAAAATTTCCAAATGCAGTGAAAATGGTGAAAAAACACATTTGCGCCGTTTTCTTGTGGCCTTGGAATTTACAGCTTTCACTGTGTGCCCCAAATGACATGTCTACTTTATTATTTGGGTCGGTACAATTACGGGGATACCAAATTGTATAGGTTTTATAATATTTTCATACATTTACAAAAAATTAAAACCTCCTGTACAAATTTTTTTTTTTGATTTTGCCATCTTCTGCCGCCAATAACTTTTCATACTTTGGTTTACGGAGCTGTGGGTGACTTTTGATGACGTTTTCATTGCTATCATACTTTGAACTGTCGGTGGGAACTGGTAAGTGTTTGCTGCACTATGCAGCAAAGACTTACCGGCTATGGAGAGGGCTCAGCCCGTGAACCCTCTCCATCCACCGGGACCCGAAGCGCGTCGGATATATTTTTTATATTATCTGAAATGTAAAAAAAACATCTAAAATGTCCCCATACATCATCATAATCATCTTCAATTTCAGTCTGGTGAGGGCCCATCCAATCAGCTAATGTCGGTAGTGACCCCAGGACTAGATGGTATAGCTAGACACAGGACTCACACAGCTCTAGCCAGTGTGTAGTGGTAGCTCTTGGTTACTGCAACACTGCTTCCACTCAAATAAATTGGAATGAAGTGGCTTTAACCAAGTCTAGGCACCAGAGTGGATGGACCTGTTAGCAGCCACAACTTTACAGTGTATAGAGCTGAAAGCAATCAGCTTAACAATAGTGGTGATGGTTACCAGGCATTTGTGAACTTGATTTGTATCTATAGCCCCAAAAATCCTTTAACACTACTATGTAATGTTATCCTTAGCATTACCTCTGCATATTTCCAGACATCAACCCCAGCATTTTCAAGTTCTTCAGTGGAGTTTGCACTTATCATGGAATCAAATGTTCTCAGCACCTGCAATAATTCACACATTATATATGACAGAGAGCAACAACAACAGATAAAGTTTACTCACAGTCTAAGGCTATATTCACACTGCCGTTGCCCGCCCGTACCGTACCGTAGCGGGCAACGGCAGTGTACATAGCAACCTATGGCGCACGGCGCCGTATTACGGGAAAAGATAGGACAGGTCCTATCTTTTTCCCGGGTACGGAGCCGCACGTGTGCTGCACCGTACCGCTCCCGTAGGGTGCCGTGCGCCCATAGAAGTGTATGGGGGACGTATATCGGCCGTATATACGTCGGCCGTATATACGTCCCCCATAAGTTCGTGTGAATATAGCCTAATATCTACCATATTATAAGAGGTTGTTTCATCAAAGCAAGCTATGAAATCCCTGTAAATCAGCATAGTTAACCAGGAGTATGGCATAAGTACAATATTTGGATTGCCTTTCAGAAATAAAAAAGCTGGACGACAACCAGTGTGGAAGATGTGAAGTATGATATACCTTATCTTGACGAATTAATAATGCAGATCTTGACCCCAAAGCTGAAAGGATCCCAGCTATTTCAACTGCAATGTAACCAGCACCAACAATAACGCTCCGTCTGTAAAACAGAATACAGTTCACTGCAGTGACTTGTATCACTAATATTACAGGTGCGAGACTAGGTGCCAAGTGTGGAACTAAAACAGTGTTCAGGAAATAAACAGCGTCTCCCATCACAATGCAACATTTGCATGTTCATCAAGGTGTGAGTGGACCCCACACACTGATAACTTACAGGCTGCAAAGCACGTAGCTACTGTTTGTAGCCTGTGATAAGCACACCTTCATATACATGAGGCCATTTACTGTGTAGTGACACATGCTACTATGAGGAAGAACAGGTATGGCTCTAACTAACAGCCTCTGGTAAGCGTTTCCAGTCCAATTAATGCACAGAAGAAGTTAATGGGTTGCAGTCATTTATAAGACATTCCAGACACATCACTATTGTCAGGTTTCAGCATCACAACATTAAAATGCCTGTAATTAACAAATGGTCACATCATTCCGAAAACAGGCTTTTACAGAAAAATGATATGACGTGTGATCAGGACTTAAGCTTTTGAACCTCTGCAGCACAGTGTAAAGAGGTGAGCCTGCTTGTACTCTATAGGCTATGCAGTAGTTGTGCCAGTTATGTAGGATGTGTGTATGTGTGTAGGATAAAATTTCTACCTGGGTAACTCTTCAAGCTCAAAAAATCCATCACTTGTGATTCCTAAACTTGCTCCTTTAAGAAAAAAAAGAAAAGGAAAATAAATGAAGTTATTTGTGTAAAAAACATAAGGTCCTTCAGAGGTTTTTAAACATTGCAAATAAAAATCATTTACTGTATGAAACAAGGCAAGCAGTGGCAAACAAATAAAACTAATCTTATTTATATAATGGAGCTCATGTCTATGTGTTTAAATTTGTATTATTCTTACCACCGGTGAACCTGCAGCAATAGTGGACTTTCTTCCTTAGGGGGGGGGGGGGGGGGGACCCGGGGCGAAAAAAAAAAAATTTTTGGGGGGGGGGGGGGGGTGTGTGTGTGTGTGTGTGGGGACGGAAAAAACAATAAAACTCTTATACAGATCTCTCTCTCCATTCGCTCCCATTCTCGGGGCTGGTAATCATTGCTGGTCTCCTGACCACAGCCTTGCTCCAGCTACTGCATTAGTTTTAGACAATAGAAGGTGCATAGATGTGGTTGTGACTTCACATAGAAAAGACCCGGTGGTCACAGACTGTGGGAGGGGGAACAAGAGCACTTAGAGAGGTATAAGAGTTTCTACTGCCCCCTCTCCTCTCAGCCATAATTTTTTTGTTATTTCAGGACATCCCCTTTAACACACTAGCACTAAGGCCGTCTTCATACAAACGTGTTAAGCCCATGAAAATGAGCGTGCATGATGGCCTCATTCTATGGACTGCATAAAGTGCAGGGTATTAACTTACAGTGGCGGTGTAGCTGTTTGGCTGGCAGACGGAAAGTCCTTACATTATGTTCTGTATAATAAATGAACTCCCATCCTCTGCTCTGTATACAGCCCCGTGGAATCAGGCCAACATACTGGCTTGTTTCCACAGGCTGCACATGCTCGTGTGAAGGCAGCCCAAGGGCTCGTTCACGCTTTGCGTTTTGGTTGCGTCTACATTGCATCTTGAAACGCATTACAACAGCTGAGGAGAGGTGATTTGCCTAATTGTATTACTGTTAACATTTACATTTACAAAACACAACCGTGTTAATGTATTGACATAATGTCAATAAAACACGCATTAACACATTGCTACCACATACGTTAACAGCGCATTGACATTGCGTTTTGTAAATGCAAATTTCAAAAGGCAATGAAAACACAACGTGTGCACATGGGCTTTGGGTCAGTTCCTACCTGCATTTTGGATTCTGTTTTACAGATGCAGTTTTTTTTTCAACAAACGTATCATAATTTAAACAGATGTCTAGACAGATACATTGATGGCAAAGCATCGTTTTTTAATGGATACCTTAAATGAGTCTGTCTAATTAAAAAAATTATACTATGCTTTCCGTTAGTGTCAGTTATGGATCTGCATAAACTAAATGGGGGATATTTATCATGCGCTGGCGCGCTCGTGATAGCCCCGCCGCTGCAAATTCGCAGCCTGATACATCAAGAGGCTTCTGTCTCTTGATGTATCGGGGCTGCTGGCAGCGCAGCGCTTATCCTTTTTTTTTTTTTTGAAACTTTTATTTTTATTTATCTCATTTTTATAAATACATACACAGAGCCACAAAAAATACACAACACAGTATTACAATCCACAGCGAGATAGACAGACAAAGAAACATCCGCTCTTACAAAATACAAGCAATAAATAAGATAAAAAAAAAAAAAAAACATTAATAAATAGATACCCAAACAGGAGCAACAACCTCCCACTCACTCCTCCCTGCCTTACTCAAAAGTCCTCATCGGTATCAGCTTTTATTACAAACATGCCTTCAAACCCTAACTGTCCCCTTCAGTCAACATTGTCCTATAAACTTCTGTGTTCCTGAATCTCACCCAGATATTCCAGGTGGCATCGAATTTATCTTTTGCTCCCTTTGCGGACTTAGTTAATTCTTCCATATTCATAATGTCATTTACCTTTGAAAGCCAGAGGGACATGGGTGGCGCTATTGATTTTTTCCAAAAGATTGGTATACATAGTCGTGCTGCCAATAAGAGATATTGTAATAATGACCCTACGTACGTTTGTTTAGGTAATTCACAGTGTTGCAAGAGGACAAAGGCCGGATCAAAGGGGAAATTAATATTTAGTTTCTGAAGAATTACATGTTGTATTGCTTGCCAAAATGGCTGCAGTACGGGGCAGGACCAAAAAACATGCACGAATGAGCCTTCTTCACTTCCACATCTCCAGCACAATGGGCTGACCTCTGGAAATATAGCATGTATCTTCAGGGGGACTTTATACCATTGTGATATTATTTTATAATTCCCCTCTTGAAGTCTTGAACTAGTAAGGGAAGTATACGTAAATTGGAATACTCGTTCCCATTGTTCTGTTGTCAAGTTAATTTGAAGTTCCTGCTCCCACTTTGCTGTAAATGTGGGCAGTGTCTGGCTCATTTCTCTCATTAATATATTATAAATCTTAGATAGAGAGTGTTGGACAGGTTCTTCACTTGTGCATAATTTTTCGAAATCAGTTTTTTCACTTTCAAAACATTCTAACTGCGGTAATGAGGATAAGTAGGAGCGCAAGAACATAGATCTCCAAGGGGTCAATGTTCTCACCCCCCAGGTTTCTGACATTTCCCCTGGCAAGCGCCATCTTGACCCCAAGCGAAATTGAAATACCCTATTTACCCCCATTGCATTCCATTCTTTAAAAATCATGTCTTCTACTCCCATCGAGAATCTGGGGTTATCCAATACCGGATAAAGAGACGAGAATGTCGGGATCAGACTATTTTTAACCTGTGGGGAGGTACATACCCTTAAAGTTGCCCCAATTGTTGGATGTTTCATTAATTGGGGAAGGAGCTCTTTTTTAAGCCAGGGGGCACTAGATAATGAGACTGGTGACAGTTGCTGTTCCACGGATATCCAAAGTTTATTTTCACCAGATCTCAATCCAATAGAGCATCTTTGGGATGTGGTGGAACGGGAGATTCGCATCATGGATGTGCAGCCGACAAATCTGCAGCAACTGTGTGATGCCATCATGTCAATATGGACCAAAATCTCTGAGGAATGCTTCCAGCACCTCGTTGAATCTATGCCACGAAGATTTGAGGCAGTTCTGAAGGCAAAAGGGGTTCCAACCCGTTACTAGCATGGTGTACCTAATAAAGTGGCCGTTGAGTGTATGTGAAATGCAATTCAACAACTAATTGAGGTGATAAAATTATTTGCCTGTAAAAAAGATTATTTCAAATTTTGAAAATGGTTCAGAGACACAGGGAGGGGAAAAAACTCTACACTTGATATCTTATACAAAAGTGGCTGTTTGGGTATGCCTAGAGACAGCGGCTTGGATTGTGCGCAGCTCGTCTGGCAGCGGACGGCCAGAGTCCATGCAAGATCAAGGCTAACTAGTTTTTAACTAATGGCAGCCACTTTAATCTACTACTAGTTTTCACTCAAATGCCTCCATACATCGTCCCTTATCAAACGAGGTGTGTCAGCAGAATATTTGGGTTGTTTTCATGGCTTCCATGTTTAACTTTGTCGCCACCACTGCTGTGTAATCACAAAAATATACTGGCAAACGTTTATCATGTACGATTTATTGACACTCTTGCCTCACACTCCTTTGGTTCCTCTCTGCCACCGCTGTGGTTTGAAGACTGAGTCCATTTAGGGTATGAATTCGACCATGCACCTCTCATAGCCTGCAGCCAAGCTTCGCCGGTCTGCATGGCCGAGCCCCATAGTGTCAGGTCAATTATTGCATGTTTTGATAGCTATCTAGCTTCATTCTGTCACTCTGTCATGGCCGATGGCTGTGGCCATAATTTTGCATAATGGTGCGTTGAGCAGCCTCAGAGGCCATCCATGCATGGCAACCAGCTGTCTGTTTTCCGTCAATATTCGTGGTGTTTCACATCCTTTTCTGAGGTTCCCAGGGTGTTTTGGCAAGCTTCGTTGCAGACCTTTGGTCTCCCCTTGGAACATGCTCGAGTCCCATTGACTTCAATGGGGTTCGTTCTTCGAGACGAGCACTCGGCATCGGGAAAAGTTCGTCTCGAAATAACGAAGTACCCGAGCAGTTTAGTGTTCGCTCATCTCTAAATTATATTGAATAAGGCAGAGAGCTATCGTGTGTGGTCACTCGTGGGATGTTACATATGACTAGCAAGTAACAGGTATACTTCAATTATCAGTGTACCGTGTATATTATCATCTGTGGTGCTATGCTGTGGGTGTTAACAGAGGACTACCGGTACTATCATTGCATTATCTGTCCTCAAAGAGTTTATCACTTTTCTCTGTATGGTGTTTACAGATAGGGACTAGGCAAGAGAACATTTACCGTATTATCTGTAACTACAAGAGTCAAAATCCCTGTGTGTGGTATCTGTGTGTTTTACATAGACTGCAAAATATAATTATCTCTTATCTGGATCCATGGGGGAAACAAGAAAGTTAACACTTTTGTGATAGGATGTGGCTATATCTGCGTACTTCTCCATAAACTACCATGATGATGAGGGGTTTGGGACATGGCACAGCTTGAATAAATAAAAATAATGCAATTGTATAGTACATTTTATCTATGACTACGAAGGACGGTGGATAGGATTGTCTAGGAGTGCTACAAAGTCTCTCTCCTCTCTCACTCACGTTCGGATGAGATATTCTTCCCACTAATATACAGTTTTGTTCCAGATTGAATTAAATAACTTGGTTACAGATAATTGAAGTCATTTCACAAATAACATTTTTAATTATCGAAAAGCTTGTTGTGCTGATGGTCGACTGTGCATTTATTAAACCTGAGATGGAACGGCTTCATTTTAGTTCTACTCGCTAGTGTACAGGCGACTAAAATGCCACAAGCAAGCCGTGTAAGCGCGTCACACGCGGTCGTTATAACATGCACGTCGGTCATTCATTTGCACTGCTTTTCTCATTCATTAACCATATTCTTTACAATTTAACGATATTGTCTTTCAGGCAGCTTACCACAGTCAGAGCCCGTTGATGCCAAAGTGAGAAAGGCCAACAAAAACACACACCAAAACATATAAAATGCACAAGTTTAAAATAGTGCCTTAATATTTCCCAATAATTTTTGTTTTTTTTTAAATCCCCCTTTCATATAAAAAACAATCACCCTGCGCGCGGGAATAATACATTATGATCATTGATATGAGTTAATTGGTGGGGAACTGAAAAAAGTAAATAGCTTAGATATTCCAAACAAGTTGTTCAGGTATCTTTAGTTTATTAGCGACGCGCGCGCGCCCCCCACCGCAAAAAAAAGTCCTGTAACTTGTTTTTATTTATGAAGGTTATCCCTAGTGTGGTCCAAATAACAGTCTGAAGGGAGGGGCCGTAGGAAAATTCTGGTAAATTAAAAAGACAAAGAGACTTAACATTACTGGTTGTCACTCACTTTTAAAAGCATTCAAAGGTATTCCTGACTCCCTTCACCAAACGTTTCAACGTCAGTATCTCTGGTCTTGCTAGATCTTCCAACACCACACCACCTGCCCTCGTACAAGCCATTAGCATCAAGAAATTACTGCAGAGGAGAGGGGCAAGGAACTAAGACTAGCTGAGCAAAGAGAGATAATAATGATGATTTCCACAAACCGTTGGTAAACATGAAATAGCCAATCAGATGACTTGCAGTTAGTTGGACCCTTTTAAAAGTGTAGTCAGGAACCATAATGTTAATTTATAAAAGGGGTACAGATTAGGAAATAGTCGTTAGAAAAGCTAATGGGAACCGGCATGTTAGCATTGAAAATGTTTGATCCTGATTCATTGTATTCTACATAACATAAAACTTGTAGATACCACTTTCTATGACTCTGGTATTTCTTCTCACATCCTGGATAACATGTGAGCAATGTGCCAAATGGGTTTCCTGGTTACACATGATTCCTGTGTATGGTATCCTTCAAAGGAAAGATTTTGGACGTGTGATAATTATGATCTCAAGCATGATGCTGATGCGTGACTGGCCCAGGTCCAATGTCCTGCTATAGTTGGTTTGCTCCTGGAGGCAGAGCCCCAGGATTGGTGTTTGAAAACTTATAGCCTAAACTGATTATGAAATTTTAATGTAGAGTTGTCCGAAGTGGATGTCTGCTGTGTAAAAAAAACTTGATCATCAGCATGTTATGGCTGAATAGAATAGGAAGGATCGCCGGGCAGGAAAGTTGACCACTGAAAAAAGAAACCCGATGTGAACTAGCTGTTACCTGATCACTAGGAATGCGGTGGAGGTTCACAGCTCAATTACCAGGGCACCGTAATAATGACTTGTGTAAATGGGACTTTGGTCGTGTAATTGTCTGTGGGTCTGTGAGTTGTCTTGGGAGCATGTGATGGTGAATGAATAGTTATAATAAAGCATCAAACTCATTAAAATCAGATGAGAGAATAATTTATTCACTATTTGGATCATCTGTGAACAGAGAAAGGGGATCATATGTATAAAACGTAACAGATCTCTGAATTTAAAAAAAAAAGAACCTTCCACGGAAAAAGAAGAATGAAAGGGGGAAGAAAAGGGAAACAACCCGACGGACAACCGGCGAAACTCGAGGTCGCGAAAACCCCCAGGGGGGTATTAATAATCTACTCATGGGTGTTTTTCTAGACAATCAATTTGGCCCAATTATCCCCTTATTTATATGGCTAGTTAGATGTATTATACAAGGGTTTGCAGGAGAGCCCCTGTAGAAATATACACCCTTGAGAACCAAAACGTTATTATATATTGATGATGAGACACACGGCTCTGATACTCTCTGATTACAATAAGCGACCGTGCACAAAGAAAACTGGTGTGAGCAAGAGGTCGAACATGTGAGCCAAAGGGGACAACCATTTCATCCACTGAAAGTAAACAATGAGAGTCCTCATATTGATTACACCAAGAAGAGATCTAGAACACTTGAGGGACTGTACACAAAGTCTATTGGAAAATGTTATACACTTTCATGAGCATCAATAACTGGAAAACCCCCTTTAATAAAGAGAACTGGGTGAGTCTGGGGAGATGTATCAAATCTCTCTGCAGCAAAAAATTTAAGAGATACAGTGGCGCATTTTACTGAAGTTTTAGAACCCGTGAGGCAAACCCCCCCATTTTTAGAAGCGGCCGTGAGTGCCCCAAGCTTGCATCCAAACCCCCCTTATTTATCGTGAGGTGCCAACCAAAAATTAATGCTTTAACTTATTGCTCCTTGTCAACAGACTTTCAATCATATTGGCCCTCCTAGGACAGCAACACAAGTAAACGATGGAAATTTTCATTCATTTTAGCTACTTTCCAGTGTCCCTCTCGCCTCTGTACACATTGATCCTTGGGGCCGCAGTGAGTGGTTCCTCGCAAATAATTAAATTTCAAATCCTGTCTACGATCATTCTCTCAGTCTCCCTCTTCCTACAGTCCGCAAGTCGTGAATATCCACAATATGACTGAAAGCATCACTCTTTTAAGTTGCTTGGAACGCAAGTGAGATTCTTTGAGTCATGACTGGTGTCCTGGGGCTATGGCCAGGTGCCCACAAAGGACTTCTGATGCCGAAATCTGGTGCAACCCGCGTGCCCATAGTTTCGCCACCACTGTTTAGACCATTTTAAGGTGATCTTCCACACATGGCGTTTGGAAAACCCGTTTTTGGTCCTTTTTTAAGCAGATCCCCGTTTTTGAAAAATGCATGCGTTTTTTGAGAACATATCCATTTTTTGAACAGGGTTTTAAAACCATTATCTTAATTGAAGACTGGTCGAAAAATATGCGTTTTTTAACACTAGTGCGTTTTTTGGACGGATGCTTAAAAACAGCCCCAAACGGTTCAAAACGCCCATTTGTTGCATCACCCTTCATCTGTTTTTCTTCTCAACACTTCCTCGCAGGAAGGGGCTTGTTCTTGATGACAGGGTCCTGACTAGACGAGAAAATAGCCTGTGCGTACATTATATGAAGGGTAAAATAAGGCAGCCTTCTTTCTTTTGAAGACCCCGAGGGCTGTCATGGGGCGACGGATCTCACTAACCCATTTACGTCACAGGGAGCGACGATCCTTGGAAAGATAGCATACGTATACACTCGACCCAGCCACTTTATTAGGTAACAAGGTACACTGTCCACTGCTCGTTTCACACGGTAATTTCTAATCAGCCAGTCACGGGGCGTCATTTAGGCATTTATAACATGGTCCAAGGAACATCTCCTGCAGTTCAAACCGAATCATCAGTATGGGTAAGAAAGGGATTTGAGTTCATTTGAACGTGCATTGTTGTTTGGTGCCAGAATGGCTGGTCTTAGTAATTTTCATAAAATGCTGACCACTGGGATTTTCAACACAGTCACAACCATCTCTAGGGTTTACCTAGAATGGTCCGAAAAAGAAAACCAATATCCATTGATCAGCAGGTCTGTGGGTTGTTATGCCATGTTCAGAGGAGAGATGGCAGACTGTTTCAGCTGATAGAAATGCACAGTGACCAAATCGCCACACCTCTTTTGACAAGAACCAGGTAGGCAGAAGAGCGATCTCTGAACGCACAGTAGATCGAACTTTGGAGGCAGATGGGCTACAGCAGCAGAATACCACACTTGGTTTTGGCCACTACTTCCTTTCGCTAAGAACAGGTAAACTGTATGCTACATTTGCACAAGCTCAGCTAAATTGGACAGTACAAAGAGATGAAAAACGTTGCCCTTGGTCTGATGAGTCTCGATTTCTCTATGCTGACAGATTTCTGAATTGTAGGCAGTTCATAATTTGGCGGCAACGGAAACAAGTGAAATCCTGGGATCCATCCCTGCCTTAGTATCAACGGTTTCAGAAGAAGCTAGGATAATAATTGGTGTGGTGTCAGTGGGTGTGGGTAAGTATTTTCTTGGTCCCTCTTGTGGTGGGTGTTGTGCCCCTTTGGTACCGAATTTATTCATCGTTTGCAAACTCCGACAATCCTTACTTATTCGTTTTGCTAGTACCGATCAATGTTCCATATATTAGGGATATAGAAGAGAGTTAGAGGATGTTCGGCTCCGTTGATGAGAGCATGGACTTTCATATACCCCCAGTAGCAAAACACATTGCCAGTGTTTCCCGGTCCCCTCTCTCGTCTATTCGGTGCCTGTGGTCCTATCACTCGAACGACTGTTGGCTCGTGTTCATCCCCTTTCCATTGCGAACCTCTTTGAATCATCCCCTCATCAGACGTTGGTTTCTATGAACATTGACAATGAAGTTTCACGTGTACTCAAGGATGTCCTGCCACAAATTCACTCAGAATCTACAATCCAATAGAGCATTCTTTGGTATGTTGTGGAGGACGGGAGATTCGCATCATTGATGTCAGACCGACAAATCTTGCGGCACACTTTGTGATGTCATATCATGTCAATATTGACCAAAATCGAGTCTGATGCTGCTAGCTTCCATCGACCACGGCTTTTTTAATGCTATTCCTACTAATTTCTGCCGGCCTCTTCCTTCCCAATCACATTATGGCTGTGTCCCGCCCTTCCTCCCTCGATTGAGTGCTTGTTCCCTCTTTGCCGCTGGCCTGTTTTTACCTAATAAAGTTGCCGGTGAGTGTATAGTCGACATGTGCAGCAAGACTCACTGTCTTAGCCACTCATCCCCTGTTCACATTCCTATTATTCTTTTTGCTTTTGTATGTCTTTCGGTCATTATCCTGTAGTTCAGTCGAGTGGGGGTCGTTCCGCCATTGCCTGCTCCCCAGGATGACTGGCTGGTTTTGTTTCCATCTCCCTAATATCCCCCGCGAGTACGTGACTTCGCAGAGGGTCCCGTGATGGCGTTAGAAAGAATACTCGTCAGAAGAGGGCCTGTGGGGGCGGGACTTTCCAACCACTTGGGTAGTGCCACGTAATTACCCCTGAATTTACGCGACCATGGAGAGGGGGGAGGTCCTTCGTATCACACACGTTAGCATGATTAGGTTAGTTCCTGCTATTGCCCGAGATCCCCATGTATTACGGAGACTCTGCTGCGGAGCCTCGCAGCTGCGTTGTCGATTTTCGGTTCGTAATATCATCGTAAGGTGGTGTTAGGGCTCCTGCGCAGAGATACTCAGGAGGCCCGTAACGTATCTTCTTCTTGAGAGTGGGAACGTAGTTGTTGGGTCCGTAGAGCAAAGTGGGAGGAAGGGTGGGTCGTCTCCCGGGTGGTCATGATAGCAGGATTTTTTTGTTGTGGGCGTGTATGAGAGAGTTTCCTCTCCTAGCACCTCCCTCGTCCCACAGTCCCCATGTATCGTTGCTTTCTCTTCTATACTCAGTTCCACCCTTTGACGTAGTCTTCCCACCTTAAGGGGGAACGGGAAGCAGTTCCAGTGGATGAAAGGGGTGAAGGAGGGCAGTGTCTCTTGGGGGCTTCCCGCCTGGACAGACAGAGTGTTCCCATGTAGCGGCCACCAAAGTACTGTTTTGATACAAAATAGAATTAAAGCCGCCACTCACTTTGACGTAGGGGGGGGATCCCGCGGACCAATGATAGTGATAGGCTCTTTTGGTTTGGAGGAGTGGCAAGCGTGTGTGGAGTGAGGTGAGCCCAGAACGAACTTTGGTTTTTCTTTCTGGAGCTGCCTCATGCTGCCGTGTTTCTCCCTTGCCCAGCAATTTCCTGTGTCGCTGGATTCGAGCGCAGATAAATGGCATCTTGCTCTTGGATATTTTTTTCATGCTGGTAGCTGATCGCTGTTCTTCATATCAGTCGTTTTTTCCTTGTGCTATCGTGTGAGTATTGATACACTAACACTAGATTAGCAGCTGATAATATATTTCACATACAACCGGTCCTGGACTCTTGCTCATTGTACTGGGCACGAGCCGCAATTTATCTATATCTGCTATAAAGTCCCCAAATGCTTCGGTGGTTTCGATTTTCAAAGGCTGTCTGTGATCCGATTATCGGGTCCTTTAAATCTTAAATTGGCAAAAAGCTAAACCAAGTTATTTGCATCATTAGCACATTTTTTATTGCCAAGTTTGCGTCCTTGTGGGCATCCAGTTTTTCACAGAGCCTCATGAACTGTAGTCCTATGGGGGAGATTATATCAGAGTGTGCTGAGGTACAACTTTTCTAGACGTTGCCGCGAAATGAAAGCTAATCAAGTTATTGGTCCCTATCCATTTCATAATCATCAGTGGTGGTGGACCTTACACGCTGATCTCGGTTCATTGTATTTTCCCCTTGCCCACTCAGCCACCGTTTCCATAGGTTCTTGACATCACTCCTCCCCTTCTTCAACCATCTTCCGCCGTCTTCATTTATCCTTTCCCACCTACCTTTCCTGCTTCTCGGACATCCGGGTGGAGAATCCTCTCCTTTTTTTCCCGTACTGAAGTTGCCTCAATTCCTATAAAGTGGACATTAATTGGTACTGATGTTCAAAAGGTATTGTCACTTAGTACAAAGGCGCGTGTGGTGACCGTTCCTAATACACCTGCGCAGGTGATGCCCACCAATGGTGTTTGAACCAATAATAACTCTCGCACTCAATTTTCTAAACCAGTGACTTAATGGGGAGGGATTTATCTGTTTTTCCGCCAATTTTTCGCACAATTTTAATATTTGCCACAAAAAGTTACAAAGATTTTTCACACCCACCGCAAAGTTCTTCATTCTTCTCTCCCAAACTTTGTTGCAGGTTCTGCTAATATATTTTAAAACAAGATGTGTACGTATGAACAAAGTCCCAAATTTTTACTTTAATCACAGACAAAAATTGCACATCAGATTTTTAAAGTTTTCTAGCCAACATTAACTGTTTACAAAACAAAAATTTCTGATTATAAAAAAGTTTATAGCACGACAAGGATATAACAGCAAATTCTCTGGTGTATAACCCTTAAATTGTGAAATAATGAGAAATCCAATATCCCTAACCTTCATGTGAGTTGTGCTGCTGTTTTTTACCTAATTTTTTATTGATGTTGAGATGTGTGAACTCAGTAAAATATGTAAGTAATGAATGCGCCGACGGAACCAATCATGCCTTTTTTAATTTTGATTTCAGACCATTTTTTTCATGGTCTGTTTTGCGCCAAAATTGATGCCGAAAATGCCGACAACCTCCACATACATGTGGCGGATTGATGTTGAAACTACTGTGACAAAAAAAGCCTGACAGGAGTCTGGAGTAGTCGGAAACCACTATTCTTTCTGGCCAGGCCAACGTGGTCATTAAAATGATCCGCAACCCCAATTATGCGCCCAAACAAACAAAACACGAGTTTCAGACATTTTTTTTGGGCAGATAGATTATCATCGCAGTGGTTGATGTCTGCATTGGATCCTAAGTTTTCCCCTACTTCACTAAGGGACTAAAATTAGGAATTATTTGCGCTTAACTTTTGGGACTTATTCTGAAAATTTTAACTTCATAATTTGTCTACCAATCTAGAGTCAGCATCATAAATCTAGTAATTTGTCAGAAGGGAAAGTGAGAGGGTTGGGAAAAGTCGCAAATCTGCAGATGCAAACATTATGAGAGATTGTTGAGACAAAATTACTGATGGAAATCAAATGTCCATCGCTTCAACCATCATGTTTTTTGTTTGTTTTGCTGACGTACCCTCTACTGATAATGACATCGGCTTGCTTGTGGGGGGGGGGGGGTAAACCAATTGGAGTTGCTTCTTTTATACATCACACCGCTTCCTCTTCTCCCCTCTCTAGCCAGGCACATAGTCGGCACAGGAACACATAGTGAGTTCTGGCCAGGAAGCAATCCTTATACCTAATCTCAATATATACTTGTTGTTGTCTGTATTGAAACTTCAGAAGTTTGAAGAATAGTGAGAGGTTTCGTTTCTGGAGATATCGCTCCAAAGTAAGACGGCATATTTAGCACATCCAACCCCTTTTTTTCCTTGCATACACAGTTACTAATTAATTTTGCAAATCGTATCTACAAATTGTTTCCTTTCCCCCGATGTGTTATCCTTAGTATTACTAAGTCCGTCGGGGGGCAGGATTCTAAACATATACTCTGCAGCGGTGATGATAACACGGAACTTCTTCCGCCTTTGTATGTAAGCACAGATTTTCGTCGGGACCAATCCCGACTGCTCCTTCTCACTCCCCTCACATAACTTCACCCCCCACCACTCCACTTAGACATTATGTCCCCTGCCCAGCTCCTATCGTGTCCCCCGTATCTCGATGCCAGAATATCCAACTCTTGCATAAAGCTGAGAAATGGTGGACAGAGCGCCAGTTCAAGCTCATTTTGCCAGTTTGGGAACTCTTTCCCCGTGTGCAAGTTAGCATTTAATCCGCAAATTACAGCAAATCGAATACCTGCCCGTGTTCTCTTCTTTTTTTAATTTGCTTTTTAGAATCCCATAAATATATTTCATAAACGCTTGTCACCCACCGGCTTTTTCCTCTGGTCTAAATGCTAATTATCAATTTCCAATCTGTTTAGTGGTCTCACACTCACAGGGTACTCTTATTTACTGAGGGGTGCAAGAGTATTCAACACTCAGGCTGATGATATTTGCAAATTGTTACTCACCAATTTTCTGTATCAGATGTCTGATTTGCAAGCCAGTCGCTCTGCTTCTGGCTTCGACAAGGACCAGATTTCTGGCAGATTGCTTTTTACGGGACGGCTATGATTACGGGCTTTCACCACCGTCAAATAGTGAAATCTCTATAATCATTCTCACAATAAATAGTTGACCGGGACAGGCTTACTACTCTCAGTCCTTTTAATGCTCTCCCACTCAACTATCCAACACCTGCCTCGCCTTGCTTCATATCACTTCGTGCCCCCCACAGAGTAAACTTCTCGCCACGAGTACATAATTCTTTTTTGCTCGGCCTCACAACAATAAAGTAATAACCTCACGCGGCCTTTCCCCCGTATCCACTCACCTTAGTTTCAGTACGCTAGTCGCTCGCAGCAACCCACTAATTACATATACATTCGGCAATACGTGAAAACTCGGATTCATTCAGGCAACCGTGAATCCCCATTTGTTTGGGCCGAGAGTCAGGCGGTTACTTCCGATATACTACTTCGTACAAACCATGTTTCCACAATTCTGTAACCACTATAACCTGTGGGAAGCCTGTCTATTGTTCGGGACGGACAGACCGAAATAACGGGCAACGTGTAATGAGTGTTCCCAATCTACTTTTTTATCGCCGGGCTTCCAACTGAACAGAGAGTGCCGGTACACCTTTTTAACTATAATCCTAATACATTTTTAATTCGTCGTTTACTTCTTCCTTCGAGGCAACCTTGTAGAGTCGCAAATCAGTTAACGTAGATAACATGTAGAGACCGTGCCGTACTCCAGTCGGAAAGACGAGCACAAACGTTCACACATGACAACGCATAAATACCCAAGGAACACGTGCGCAGACAAGAATCACAGATGACCGCATCTACCAAAAGTTTGCTGCAAATCTCAGTAATCCAATAGCTCTGCGTGCAGTTAATCAGAGAGTTACTTTTTTAACCCTCTCACATCATAGTCAGTTACCGCAGGTCAAGTTATCACGCAGTTGGCCCTCACCACATGTCTTGGATGTAATGCACTCTATCACCTTACTCCGCGACCCGCTCGTATCAGTGGTTCCTTGTTCCTGGTATAAGCGCGACGTGTGGACAACCACTATCTTGTCCTCTATGAATGACAGAGTATACGATGTGCTGCGTGCACTCTCTACGTCATGGCGGACATCGCTCGGTGCGGCAGCTACATTTAGGAGCACTAGGGATTAGCATTGAGTACGGTACGGCTCTGTCTTACTTTACATGCAACCCCAACCATCACCCACGCACCACAATATAACACATTGTATTCCCATGAACAATAGGCACCGCTCCCAGGGTTTAAAAATGTTTTTCGGTGTTTTCTTCCAAAATTTGGCCCTGTGTTTGTGCCAACAAGTGTTGTTCTTTATAGGATGATCTCCCGTAGTTTTTTACATCTTATTTGGCACAGCACAATTCTAAGCCCAGAACGGCCTCACACCTCGCTCTCCTTCCTCTCTCCTCCCTTTTACTCAGCACACTGCTCACATAAAACTTCGCCAACGTAACCCGACTTTATGTTCTGCCCTCTACTCCCGCTATCTCACACCACCTCCCGCCTATTGGTGGGGTTGTTTGTACTCACCGCCTTTGCCCCACATTTATCAATAGTGGCAGCATGTGCACAGTGCCCCAGACTATTGAAGACACACTCTTGCACACGTGTTCTAGCGCTTAAACTATTTTCATCTGGTTTTTTTCTGGTTCACTCACAAATTATTTGAATTCCCCGAACAATTATGTTCGAATTTGCCCTGTACGTCCATTTAGGTGCAGAGTTATTGTTTTGGGCCCTGGCACAGTAGTTTGCAGACCCCGACGACCATCCTTTTTGAAAACGTACATACCTCCATTTTCCCAGGTCATCGGCGTCCTTTAATTAAAGTGGGCAACGGCTCTTTGTTTTCCAACTTTGGCAATAATTTATTTCTTCTTCTTTTACGCTTTCACTTGGTACTTATCATGAATAATCAGACACATTTTTTAAAACAATGAATAAAACAAAGAGATATGCAACATTGTCCAGTGCATAACATTTTTTGTAAAACAAACATTTAATGGAAACCCCCTATAGTGTAAGATTTCAGCGCCTATTGCCTATAGACTGTCAGAGTCATAAGTCCGGTATCACAACTCTCTCATATGCTCGTGTTGACTGTGGTGACTTATGCCCGATGGAGAAGGTTGGGACGTGGGGACTAAGAAAAAGGGGGGAAGAGAATGGGTATGAAGAAAACATAGCCACCCACGGCCATTGCACATCTCCTTAAGAGGGTGGGACGGACGTCGGTCCTTCCGCCCTCTCTTCTTTTTTCTTGTTCCCCTTTTCCCTGTTTCACTTCTTTCTTCCCTTTCCCTCTCGTCTCTTTCTTTTGCTTTTTACAACGCCTAACCTCTCCCTGGCTCTGTTTATTGGTTTTATTTTTTCCTCCAGACCCCCCAGTGCATTATAAGGATTACCCATAACATTCCCGACTTTTCTGTTCCCAGTGCCCTATCATCTAAACTTTTCATTGTTTCAACATCACATCTTTCCTGAATTGCTGAGGCCAGAAGAGGATTTACTTCCTATTCTTTTACAAAGGAGGCGCTAATCTCTAATGTTGGCTAATTTTACCATCAGGCGGGTGGGTCTCGTCTAAGTGCCAAAATGAGGCAGTTTTCTGCTTCGTCTAATCTAATCATCGGCTTGGCACAACTTAAACTGCGGCTGGCATGTCTCCCTTTTAATGGATAGCATCGAGAGATTACAGTATGTGCAGGAAATGGCCGGTGTGAACGGGGGTCGCTAAGCTTTCATTATGCAATGGGCAGAATCCCTCCTTAGGGAAGTAAATTAATGAGTGGGACCTGCTAACTGTCATGTTTTATAAGGGAAGGCACAATATATCCACTTAAATGAAAATTTTAGAAATGCTGCTGTTTATAAAAGAAAGCTTGTGGACAATCCCAAATTGGGAATCTGTGTGATGGTGCAGGCTTCTTCTCATATTTATATTAGCACTATAATCTCCATTGTACGTATAAACAACATCCCTTTTTTAAATCCTATTTCTTCAGTACTCTAGGGTCACCTATTATACATAAGGTTTTCTGGACATTTTGCAATCTGTCCAATCTGGGGCCAAAATTGAGATACTGAGGAAGGAAGTCAGTAAAGTTTACATGCATAATGATGTCCTTTTTGGTACCGATAGAAAATCCCCTTGTTACGGTGCTTAATCGCCTGCTCCAGAATGGGCTCGCTTCTTCCATACCCTCCATCTCACTCTTCTGCTCTGCCACTGGTAGACAGAGCATTATTCTTTTTTGGAAAACCCCCTTATGTTTTCCAGGCGTTCTCTGATGGGACCACAAGGTTCTGGCTACTTATTTTCATGATTAGGGGATTGGTACCTTTTATATTATAGCGATACACATTATTCAATCCACGAAAATGCCAGTATGGGCCGCGGCCGTCTATATGTATACTTGTACATATATCCTGCGATTTCGTTACCCCCGGCCTTCTTTATTTCTAGAAGTCCTTGTCCATTAGGATGTATCGAAGTCCGGACTTTTCCTAGTATCTTTCCTCTCATTTCTTGCCGTGTATGTTTTCCTCTGTACTATACCGTATGCTGTGGTGTTTCCTTCCGTTCTGTACTACTTTATACTGTATGTGTGTTCTCTTTACATATTTACTGGTCCATCTTTTGTTTTCATAGTCTCGTTTCCCTCTTCTTGCTTGGGTATATTTTTTCCTCTTTCCTATCTATGTGCTCCTGGTATCTGTTCTTTGCCTTGAGAAGTCCTGGCGGTTTTCCTATCTTTCATGTCTGCCTGTACTTTTTTTTTCGTCGGAATGTACTACTCTTAAGTTTTTGTGCGCCCTCGGTTTTTGTTCCGCGGGGTTCCTATCTCGCTCCTCTTTGGTCTCTCATAGTTTTTTTCCCGTTGGGTGCGGAGATTTGCACTGCTCGGTGTTGTCGGGGGGTTCAATATTCCGTCTTGTTTAATTCCGGGGCCTGAGAGAGAGTAGTGTGCCTGATCTTTCGTTGGTTGGATCCTTCTTTTTTGTTTACCTCCAAGAATATTGAGCAATCTTAGTTCGTCTCTATGCGCATCCATTGCTGTAATTTGTGTCCCCTCATGTACTATCTGTAAATGCCTGTATGTGTGTCCTCTGATACTATATGTAGCTGTATGTGTTCCTCTTTTACTATTTATATTGGGCGTATGTGTGTCCTCTGTACTATTTGTATAGCATGCCTCTGTACTATATGTTAGTCCCTCTGGGGTACTTATATGGTATGCTTTTATATGTAGTCAAACTGGACTAATCGCATATATGTATGCTGTATTGTTTCCGTCTGTACTATACGTCTGCCTGTATGTGTGTCCCCCTCCTCTGGGTAGCTATACTTAATGCTGTTATGTGTGTCCATCTTTAGACTATATTTATGAGGCCGTTATATGTTTTTCCCTCAGGTTTTACTCACTTTAATTGGGACCCTTCCAGTTTCTTTCCTTCTGTACTATATGTATGTCTGTAATGTTTGTCCTCTGTACTCGACATGTATGCTGTATGTGGGGTTCTCCTGACCATATGTATGCCATAATGTGTGTTTCTCTGTACTATATGTATGCCTTATTTGTGTCCTCTGTACTAATAGGTATTGCCTAGGGGGTTGTATGTCTCTGTACTATCATGTATTCCATATGTTGTGTTCTCTGTACTATATGTATGGCCTTATGTTTGCCCTCTGTCCTCTCTGTTGGCTTTATGTTTTTCCTCCATGTCCTGCTTGTTTTCTTCGGGGTCCTCGGGTATGTAACACCTTTGCGTTATGTGTCCTCTGTAACATATTTATGCGTGTATGTGTCCCTCTACCATATGTATGTCTGTATGTTTGTAAATGAGCTCTCTCATACTAGGGGGTCATATGAATCCTATATTGTACCATATGGACCTTTTTTGTGTCCATCTGTACTATATATATGCTGTCAGGTGTGTCCTCATTAACCTATATGTATTGGTGGTGGCCGTAATGTGTGTTCCTCTGTTCACTCTCTTCCTGCTTTATTTTGTCTTCGTCTTTTACATATTTCCACGTTTTATTTTTTGCCTCGATTAGGTTGCCCTCCTCTTTTTCTCTAATTTCTTTCCTTTTTTTCCCCTTTCTCTCTTCTTTTTTTCCCGCGGCCCGCAGCCGAAAAGGGAATTGAGGCGGATAGCCCCACCCCCGCTTTTCTCTCCTCAGTGCGCTCATCCTTACACGTTCCGGTTGGTGTGCATTCGTCGCTACTTCCCGTTCCCAGAGTCTCATTTTTCCTGACACATGCCAGCATTGGTTGAGTTGCCCAGAAACCCAGTTCCGCCAGATCTTAATCTTTCTCCGTTGTACACCGTGGTGAGGGGTGTATCAGTTTTCTGTGTAAAGTACGTTGTTAACTTGTACTCTTTGCACTTTCGAGACAACATTCCTGATACTGGAGATATAAGAGCCTTCCTTCTGCGTTCGAGGACCACTATTGCTGTGGGTGACGTTCCATCTCTCTGGAGGCTATCTAGATCTCAACCGCTTGCTTCATTTATAGAATCTGATCATCCCCTCAGCGTGGCGGCACATATTTTAGAAGAACATGAAGGGGCATTGTTCACACTGACGGTGGATGGGAGAGCAGCTCCAAGAAAGAATAGAAACAATCAAACCTGAGCTTCAGCCAACATGAGAGAGCTGGGGGGGGCAATTGATTCTCTTGTGTGGCTCATTGGTTGCAGTGCAAACCACATATCTGCTGTATTATCGAACGGCGTGTCATGTAGGTAGATCCTGAGGAAGACGGGGCTGAGGGCCAGACTTGTGTTACTGGTGGGAAGTCCATGTATGACTTTTTCACCTTCAAGTTACAAAACCATAATGCATTTACGGTATAAAGAAGCCGTTCATACCCGCTTGGTGCATATTCAGGGTTCAGGGGGAAACAATGACCATTTCTTATTTATGTGCTTTCTGGTACCGCTGGGTGGCACAATATGGATTTGGCCATGGCCGCTGCAGTAGCGTGGTTCAAGATGCAGAGTGATAACTATGGTTCATGACAAGCATTCATCTTGACTTGCTTATGGCTTGAAACTTGCAGATGCTGAGAATTTACAGATATGCCATAGACGCTGCACTTGCCAGCCGTCATGCTGTACGACTCTGCACTATACACAAACATATTGTGACAGCGACTTATGTTTATTTTACACAAACCTCCCCCACAGGAACGGAGAAGTGTTCAATTGGTACATTGCTATTTCACACTCCTTGGTTAAGTTTTTCTTTTTCATTCTCAATAGTTGGATGACAAGTGAAACACAAACCATATTCCTGCCCACACACAGTCATTTACAGCCCCCCCAATATGCATATGGTAACCCACTACATAGACAACCCTCATACCACTTACAGCTGTACACACTATACATGCTATGTCACCACATACACACAATGCCAATACTACTCACCATGCAGGCAATATCTTATTATATAATAATACACTCAGACATAGACTCACTCATAGGACTAGAATTTTAATCTCCCAAACCAAGCTTTTCTTAGACAAACTCTAACTAAGTGGCTGCCCTGTAGTAATACTGATGTGATCTTAAATTTGCCAGCGGGTATAAATTGAGGGACATTATTCCTTAGCAGTAAGACCGAATGACTGGAACAGTTGGGGGGCTATGATGAAAAGGTATGATGGCTTTCTACATAAGGAGTCTGGGGTAATTAAAAGGATTGCAGAATGTTCTTTGTATACACAATATGAAGTTCTATTGTCCCTTTTTGCCCGAGCATCGAGATGGAGAAGAAGACTGCCGGTTGGGGGTTGCAGGCTTATACTGTTTATCTCGAGTAATACGGCACCATGAACATAAAGCTCTCCAAATATAAAGAAGAACAAACATTGACCAACAATAAATCACATGCTTCCCAATGAGTTGTCGGGGTTGGTTGCCATTGTCAAACGTCATATTTCATTGTGGTGGGCGGCTGATGTTCAGATTTCACCACTTTCTTAACAAAAGTTGCCCTTTGATCTTAAAGGCCTAAAAGATTGAAATCGATCAACCTATTGGCACCTGCAATGGAAGATGAAGAGCATCTAAATACATGCTGCTAAATGACAGCGCCATTCCAGTAAGATGATACAGACCCCCCTTGTGTCCTTCTAATGAAAAGTCCCCATGCCGTGAGAGTTTGACAGATGACAGGAGCCCCTTCTGCTGTGTTGCTGAGTCAGTAGAACTGAGAATTAGTGAAAGAGGGCTTGTCATGGATAGTGCCTCCTCTGTCTAGTTACTCGGTTAAACAAATCGTCTAATATCCATTTAACTATTACCCGTACAGGATCAAGTACAAATGTTTCCTTTGATTCTTGAATAATCTTCATGGAGCGAAGGCACCAATCTAATAAAGTCCCCACGTCACGTGCTGAAACAGGCAGGAGCCGGATTCTAAGAGAGCGCACAAAAAAATACTGAAAGAAAAATGAATCTTTGCCATATTCTGAATGGTCTTTTAGCATTAAGGCATTGATAACATGATCATCACGATTCCGTTCCACCGCAAGTCAAAAGATTGTCTCTGGTCGCCTTCCAACTTCGCACATTAATCTCCCCTGACTCGATTCACAGCGTACAATATACAGTATACAAGTCTTATTACTATGAAGATTTATACTTCTGTTAAATGACTTCCAGAAGTATACACTGTTGTGTCCCAAAATTAGGCTACAAATAACATTTACAGTTATCTCACAGAACGTTAAACATTTGAATTAACAAGTTAACAGAAAAATTAATTTGAACTTTTTATTGCATATCATTGTCAGTCAATATAGAGAGCAAAAACATGAGCAATACAGGCCTGATTACTTCACTAGAGAGCAGCCGTGACATACAGCCTATCCATTCACTAGAGAGCAGCAGTGACATCACTGAATAATTCATAGTAAATACATCCTGAATACACCTATCCATCACAATGCATAGGAACGAAATAGCCCTCATCAATGACAGAGGAAGCAGCACTGAGAATACAGCCTATCCATCACTAGAGAGGCAGCAGTGCATCTCACGTAACATACGAAATCCTATCCATCACTGATGAGCAGCTACGCATGAATAGCATCCCATTCCACTAGACGCACATGCCACTCATAGTACCCCATCCAATCAAAGAGTGCCGCAGTGGACACCTGAGAATGAGCCTATCCTTCACTAGAGAGCAGCCAGTGACATCACTGGAGAATGCACGGCCTATCCATTCACTAGAAGCGCCTGCTGACATCTCTGGATACTCCCATGCTTTATGACCAGAGCGTACTTGGGCAATACCGAGCCTATCGATTCATAGATAGCAGCAATTGACAACACTGAGAATACAAAGCACTAGATCGATCATGACATCACTTGACTCAGTGATTTCGGCTCCATTTCATCATATAGAAGCACGTGCCATCACTGAGAATACGCTATCCATTCATAGAGAGCCGTGACATAATGAGATACAGCACTATCCATCATAGAGAGCAGTCAGTGACACAAGCACGAATGGCAGCATATCCATCACTATAGAGCAGCAGTGATCCTGAGAAATATAGCCCTATCCATCACAGAGAGCAGCAATGAACAGCACTGAAATACAGCCTACCCAGTTACTTAGAGGCAGTGACACACTGAGAATACAGCCTATCATCTAGAGAGCCAGCATGACATCACTGAAATACACCTATCCATGACTAGTAGAGCGATCAGTATATCACTATGAATACAGCCTTTCATTTACAGTAGAGCAGCACTGACATCACTGAGAATACAGCCTACTCCATCAATAGAGAGCAGCAGTGACAATTCAATGGGAATGCAGCCTATCCAGTTTATAGAGAGTAGCAGTGACATCACTGAGATACAGGCCTTCCATCACTAGAGGACAGGTGACATCACTGATAATAGCCCTATATCCAACTCACGAGAGCCAGCATGACATACTGAGAATACAGCTACCCATTACTAGAGAGCAGCTAGTGACCATCATCGAATACAGCTATCCATTACTAGAGAGCAGCAGTGAATCATGAGAATACAGCCTATCCCATTACTGAGAGCACATAAGTAATATCAGAGAATACAGCCTATTCATTATACTAGAGAGCAGCCAGGAAATACTGAGAGTACGCCTATCCATCACTAGAGAGCAGCAGAGATATCACTGAGAATACAACACTACCCACTCACTAGGAGCCAGCAGTGCCACACTGAGAATAACACCTATCAATTCACTAGACATCACAGTGCCATCAGGCTGAGATTAACAGATCCTATCCCATTCACTACTGACGCAGCAGTGACATCACTGGGACATACACCTATCGATTCACTAGATAGCAGACAATGACATACTGAGAATACAGTTATCCATCACTAGAGAACGTCAGTGATATCACTGGGAAGCACCTATCCATTTCACTATAGAGCAAGTCAGTGCCCCACTGAAACATCGGGATACACCTAACAGCAGAGTAGCAGCAGTGCATCACTGAGAATCGCCTATCATCACTAGACAGCAGCAGTGACTCATGCAGAATACCAGGCCTTCCATTCACTGAGAGACAGCAGTGACCTCACTGGAATACAGCAAACCATTACTAGAGAAAGACAGCCAGTGCCCCATCCTGAAGGATACAGCCTATCATCCAATAGACGAGCAACAGTGGACATGCACTGAGAATACAGCCTATCACATCACTAGAGAGCAGCAGTGACATCACTGAGAATCCAGCCTATCCAGTCACTAGGAGCAACAGTGCCATCTCTGAGAATACAAAGCCGTATCCATTGTACTAAGGAGCAAGCATTGACATCACTGAGAATCGCCTATCATTAATAGAGAACGTACAGTGATATCACTGGGAATGCAGCCTATCCACAAGTTCACTAGAGAGCAGCAGTGCATCACTGAGAATACAGCATACCATTCAACTAGAGTAGCAGAAGTTGACACTACTGTATACAGCGTATCCATCAACTAGAGAGCGAGACAGTGACATCACTGAGAATACAGCCTATCCATCACTAGAGAGCAGCAGTTGACCATCACTGAGAATACAGCCTGATCCATCATAGAGAGCAACAGTGGACTCATGAGAATGACACTTATACGATTAGCTTGAGAGCAGCAGTGACATCACGAGAATACAGCCCTTCCACCTAGAGAGAGCAGCAGTGACATCAGTGAGAATACAGCCTCTCATTCACTAGAGAGCAGCATTGACATCACTTGAGAATAAAGTCCTAACCATCCCTAGAGAGCAGCAGTGACATAACGGAGGAAACGCCTATCCATCACTAGCAGAGCACATAGTGGACATTCACGGAGAAACCCGCCTATCCATCACTAGAGAGAACAGCCATGATATCCTGCAGGAATACGCTACCATTACTAGAGAGCATCATGACATCACGGAGAATAACGCTATCCTCACTAGAAGTCAGCAGTGACATCACTGAGAATACACTATTAATCTAATTTATCTACTTTTTTTCCTCCATAGTGGCATACAATATTTAGACAGGATGGTGCCACATGTGCAGTGTTGACTATAGAAGAGATTGATACCTATTCTACATACATGGGTGCTGTGAAATATGTGAAATCTAATTTTCTATGCTCAGGAGAGAAGCAGTGGTGGTAGGCCATTGCCTCTGATCCCAACTAAACCCAAGCTGGATATTGATGATGGGCTGGAGCGCAGAAGCAGGCCATATCCAAGACATTGGATAGTCTCAGCTGTTGTGCTAAAACATGAGCTGAATGAGCCAGTCTGCAGCAACAAGAAGCACTAAGCGCTTGTCCAGCACAAAGATAGCCAACCGTGGCTCTGGCAATGTCCAGTCAGAGCTGGGCACACCTTGGAATGGTCATGGGATCCATTTTATCTAACCCAATTTATAAATATAAGTCTCATGATCCACAACCTGAAGAGAGCTCCATATCCAGTACACAGTTGGCATCCACGTGATTCATCTATTTGTGGGGAGGCACTCAGCTTTACGGATGCCACTTATACTAATCATTGTAAACTTTTAAACTATAATTGCCATACAAGGTATCCCATATCTCTATTGATGGTACACTAACAAATCGCTTAAACTGGCAATAGAAATGTGTTCCTTCTTCAATACTATAAGTGTATGGACTTCTGATCGTTTCCACTCGTTATCGCCATAATCCACCACAAGCACTGGTGGTAATTTCAAGTGGGCACTAAAAGAAGAGGTGGCTGGTTTTGACCAAATAGGGGTAAATCATACTTCCCACATGATGTAAATATATGAGGTAAATTAACCTCTGTACATATAAAATGTGCAAATTCATTAATAGTTAAATTAAATTAAATGTTAGTTTTTCCTTACAATATTCTCCTCACAAGAAATCAAATCACTCATTGAGAACGATGACGATGATTAATTTGAAAAGATCGTGGATTAAATTGGCTCATGGGTGGTATATGGAGCTTGGTTACAGATTTAACCCCTTTCACTCCGCCACAATCAAAAATCTATAACTTTTTTTATATACATAAGAGCTGTTTGAATGGCTTGTTTACTGCGTTACACACGTGCACTTCATAGTGATGTGTATTTTCTTTCTTTTTTTTTTTTTTTTTTTGAAACTTTTACTTTTTATTTATCTCATTTTTAAAATACATACACAAGCCAACAAAAATACACAACACAGTGTTACAATCACAGCGAGATAGACAGACAGAGAAACATCCGCTCTTACAAATACAAGCAATAAATAAAAATAAAAAAAAAAGAAAAAAAAAAAACATATAAAATAGATACCAAACAGGAGCAGCAACCTCCCTTCACTCCTCCCTGCATACTCAAAAGTCCTCATCGGTATCAGCTTTTATTACAAACGTGCCTTCAAACCCTAACTTCCCCTTCAGTCGACATTGTCCTATAAACTTCTGGTTCCTGAATCTCACCCAGTATCCAGGTGGCATCGAATTTATCTTTTGCTCCCTTGCGGATTATTTATTCTTCCATATTCATATTTCATTTACCTTTGAAAGCCAGAGGGACATGGGTGGCTATTGATTTTTTCCAAAAATTGGTATACATAGACGTGCTGCCAATAAGAATATTGTAATAGACCCTACGTAGTTTGTTTAGGTAATTCACAGTGTTGCAGGAGACAAGGAGGGTCAAGGGAAATTAATATTTAGTTTCTGAAGAATTACGTGTTGTATTGCTTGCCAAAATGGCTGCAGTACGGGGCAGGACCAAAAAACATGCAGCAATGCCTTCCTCACTTCCACATCTCCAGCACATGGGCTGACCTCTGGAAATATAGCATGTATACTTCAGGGGGACTTATACCATTGTGATATTATTTTATAATTCCCCTCTTGAAGTCTTGAACTAGTAAGGGAAGTATACGTAATGGAATACCGTTCCATTGTTCTGTTGTCAAGTTAATTTGAAGTTCCTGCTCCCATTTTGCTGTAAAGTGGGCAGTGTCTGGCTCATTTCTCTCATTAATATACTATAAATCTTAGATAGAGAGTGTTGGACAGGTTCTTCACTTGTGCATAATTTTTCGAAATCAGTTTTTTACTTTCAAAACATTCTAACTGCGGTAATGAGGATAAGTAGGAGCGCAAGAACATAGATCTCCAAGGGGTCAATGTTCTCACCCCCCAGGTTTCTGACATTTCCCCTGGCAGGCGCCATCTTGACCCCAAGCGAAATTGAAATACCCTATTTACCCCCATTGCATTCCAGTCTTTAAAAATCATGTCTTCTACTCCCATCGGAATCTGGGGTTATCCAGTAACCGTATAAGAGACGAGAATGTCGGGATCAGCTGTTTTTAACCTGTGGGGAGGTACATACCCTTAAAGTTTCCCCAATTGTTGGATGTTTCATTAATTGGGGAAGAAGTTCTTTTTCAAACCAGGGGGCACTAGATAATGAGACTGGTGACAGTTGCTGTTCCACGGATATCCAAAGTTTATTTTTAGTGTGTCTATACCAGTCTATTACCCTTACTAGGTGGGAGGCTCTGTAATAGGATTTAATGTCCGGCAGTGCCAATCCCCCCTTGTCCCTTGGTCTGTATAAGATCTCCTTTTTTAATCGTGATTTCTTCCCCGCCCATATAAATCTTTGCTGTATCGATGCTATTGTCCTGAAAAAAATATCTGGGAGATGTATTGGGAGGGCCTGAAACAGATAGAGTACTCTGGGTAAGATATTCATTTTAAATATGGCACAACGGCCTAGCCATGAAAACCTGCCTTTACCCCAATTTTCACAATCCTTTTTAATGGTATTTAATAAAGGAAGGAAATTTATCTTATATATTTCTTTTAAATTGGATGTTAATTTTATTCCCAAGTATGATAGACCCTCTTTCGGCCACCTAAAGGGGAACAGTTCCTCCAACCTTTTTAACTCTTTCAGGGGTATATTTACTGCCAGTGCCTCCGATTTAGAAAAATTGATTTTGAAGTTCGATAAACAAAAATATTCTCTTAATTGGCGCATCAGATTAGGGATAGAAACTCTTGGGTTGGATACAAAAAATAATAAATCATCTGCATATGCAGCTATTTTAATTTCCTCAGATCGGAATGTTATACCCGAGATATTTTGATCTAATCTTATTTGTCTAAGGAATGGTTCCAAGGTTAAAACAAAAATTAGTGGGGATAATGGGCAGCCCTGTCTAACTCCATTACGAATTTGCAGATCTCCCGACAGGATCCCATTTACTCTAACTTTTGCAGTAGGATTTGAATATAATGATAAGATCCATTGCATCATATTCTGTTTCAGGCCTATTCCACACAGTGTCTCAGCCACATATACCCAGTTCACCCTATCGAACGCTTTTTCTGCGTCTGTTGAGATCAGGGCTATTGCCCGTTTATGTACCTGGGCATAGTGGATTAGATTAATGGCCTTCGTAGTGTTATCTCTGGCTTCCCGGCCTTTAAGGAAGCCTGTCTGATCTAGATGTATAATTTTGGCCACCAATGGCATCAATCTCT
This sequence comes from Engystomops pustulosus, assembly GCA_019512145.1. NCBI lineage: Eukaryota > Metazoa > Chordata > Amphibia > Anura > Leptodactylidae > Engystomops > Engystomops pustulosus. The sequence goes on along the minus strand of WNYA01001787.1, from coordinate 8,705 downwards.
CCGCTAATATTTTTGCCATCAGTTTTGTATCTGCATTAAGCAGGGAGATCGGTCTGTAGCTGAGACACTGCGTGGGGTCCTTTCCGTCCTTTGGAAGGACTGTAATGTATGCCCTAAGGGAGTCTGTCGGGAGAGTCTGTCCGGCTGACAGAGAATTAAATGCCTCAATCATATATGGGCTCAGTTCCTCAAGTAGCTGCTTGTAATAGACTAAATAAAACCCATCTGGACCTGGTGCTTTACCAAGCGGTGTATCCCCTACTGCCTTTTCCAATTCTTCCTTCGTGATTGGTCTCTCTAAGTTTTCCAGGTCAATCTCAGGTAGGGAAGGTAGTCCTGACTCCCTTATATACTTCTGGATCTGCGTCCTAAAATTTGGGTTTGCTGTAGCCTGATTGGCGCTATCTGCTGAATATAATGAGGCATAGTATTCTCTGAACGCCTCTGCCACTTTGTCAGGTAAACTGACATTATTCCCTTGTTTATCTTTAACATTTGGGATATATGTAGTGGACCTCTGATTACGCAAGGCTTTTGCCAACCCCCTACTGCACTTATCCCCATTTTCGTAAAAAAAGTGGCGACATTTTTTAAGTGTATTTTTTGCTTTGTATAGCAGAAAGGATCTTAACTCCTCCCTGGCTTGTATTAGTTGTGCCCTAAGGTCGCCATCTGGTAAACGTTTATGTTGTGTTTCGAGTACCTTTATTTGTTCGAGTAGGGCATTTAAACGTCTATCTCTTTCTTTCTTCCGTCTCGAACCATACTTAATGAAGACCCCCCTGCTAACTACTTTGTGAGCCTCCCACCTGGTATAAGGGTCGAGGTCACTCCCCTGGGTTAGGGCGAAGTGTTCCTCTATAACCTGTTTTACCTCCGTCAGTATTTGTGAATCTTCCAGGAGTGAAACATTAAGTTTCCACTGCCATTGTTTAGGCATGGAAACCTCAAGAGATACCCTTATATCAATCAGAGCGTGGTCAGAAAATGAAATAGTGTCAATTGTTGAGTCCTGGAGTAACTGCAAATCTTGATGTTTGACAAATATCATGTCCAATCTAGAGTATACGTCATGTGCTGTAGAGTAATATGTGTAGTCCTTTTCTGTTGGGTGCAGCAATCTCCAGGAGTCCACATATCTGTGGCCATGAATAATGCGCCTAATATAGCGCAGTACAGATGCTGAATGTTGTGAGGCACCTGATGAGATGTCTACTCTTGGGTCCAGGGCCACGTTAAAGTCTCCTCCCAAAATCACAGTACCCTCCTCAAATCCAGCTAACCTATCCAGAATATTACTCAAAGCTCTTCCCTGCCCACTATTAGGAAGGTATACAGATGTAAATGTGAATATCTGGGAGGCAATGCGTCCCTTGACTGAGATCACTCGCCCTTCTTCATCGGAGTACGTATCCATCCATTCCCAAGGAAGTGTGCTAGAAATCAATATACTAGTCCCTCTGGCTTTCGGGTCTGACGTGTAACTGTGATATGCATGGGGATATATAGAGGAGGATAGTCGGTATGGTTTACGAAGGCACAAATGCGTCTCTTGTAAGAATATCACCTGGAGTTTTTTCCTCCTCAAGTAGTTCCATAATATTGACCGCTTGCCCGGGCTATGCAAACCCTTGACATTCAAGGAGCCTAGCAGAAGGGATGACTGTGAGCCTTGCCCGTCCATTCACTAAACAGTTAATCAGGCCAAGGGTCAAGGGGGAGGCGTGGGAAAGAGTAAGGGAAGGTAGGATAAGAAAAAAAAGAGGAAAGAAAAAAAAAAAGGGAGAAAAACAACCAAAAACAAAAAACAATACCTTATAGAGAATCGGGGGACCCAATCCCACAGAACTCGAGGGTCGTATAGGTTTTCCTTTTCGGATCTTATTAACCTACTTTTTATTCCGGGGGTATATGGAAGGGAGCGGTGCCGTGCCCGCTTACTGCCAAGGTCACTTAAATCTACACTCTTCAACTGGATCTTGCCCTCTTTTTCCCTTTCTTTTCTCTTTCCTCCCTCCCGCCCCTCCCTCCTCTTCTACTTCATGCGGGAAGGTGGGTAAGGAGGGATAAGTAGACTGAGTGGTGAGAATGAATAGTACGTAAACATGGCCACTTAAGTTCCCATGCAAACTTAAGTTCCCTGGGGTAAGGGGAGACTAAGAAGAAGATAGGGAGAGAATGAGAAAGAAAAAAGAGAAAGAAAAAAAAAAAAAAAAAAAAAAAAAAAAAGAAACGAGGGGGGGGGGGGAAGGGGGGGGGGGTGGGATGGGGAAAAGGGCCAATATACAAAATATATCAATGCTCGAGTGGGCAATAAGGAGGAATTTAACATCTAATGAGTATTGTCACCTTATAATGTGCTTTCCCTTATTGGTTCTACTTTATTACCTCCAATTTGATTCTCCATATGGACAGGGGCACATTACTTCACTCTAGTACAGTTTAAAGTGTCAGGTATAGTGCAATCCGTGATACAAGATCAATATAATATAAAGCAGTGTTTAACGCTTCATCATCCCATCTCGTATTGAGTTCAATATGTTTCCATAATATTGCCCACTTCTTTACTATAAAAGACCAGCTTAAGGGGAAAGTGGGGGGGAATTCTAACATATCAAACACAAATTTAACATCTATTTGTCTTATAGTGTATCTCCCTTATATATTTTCATTTTATTACACCAATTTTATTTCCTGTTTGAGATACATTACTCTACCCTGGTGTATTTTAAAGTGCAAAAAATAGTGCCATACAAGGTGCAAATTCAAACCTAACCGTTCTTATACATATTATTTCCATATTTCCATTTGATTCATATTCCATGTGCGCCCTTCTAATTATAGATAATACATTCCTTAAACATATATGACCCCCTTTACTAAACACAGTGTTTCCCTTTTATTTAGAGTAACCAATTTATATTTGTTTTATATTTATTTTCTATTTAAATCACCTTACTCAACCCTAGCGTATTTTAAAGTGCAACCAATCGTGCCGTACAAGGTGCAAATTCAAACCTGTCCCTTTTTATGCCTATTATTTCCCTATTTCCGTATATTTCATATTACTAATATTCAAATATTCAGTTCCATGTGCGTCCCATTTCCTAAACTCATTGTGTTTCCCTTCTACTTGGGATAACCAGTTTTATCTAAAAAATATTTTGTGCATAAAAATTACCATACTTTCTTATTGTGTTAGGAAGTACCTCATCCCCTGCCTCCCCTACCCCATCCCCCCTCCTCCCCTACCCGATCCCCCCTAACCCATCCCCCCATCCCTTCCCCCCCCCCACCCTTATAACAGAACCAGAGGAGAAAGAAAGGAATAGGGGAGGCGAGAATTACAAAAAGAAAGGGAAAAAAAAAAGGGGGGGGGGTCCCAGAAGAGGAACCCCCCTCCCCTTCAGGGCAAGATATATATCATCAGAAATATTTTCCTATAGTTATTCCATCACCGCTAATGTCCTTAAACTCTTAGCTTAGGCCACCCGTGGATATGCCACAGATAGGTCAGGGAAGTCTTCTACTTGGAAAATTACTCCCTCTTGTGCTGTCCCGGGGGGGCGCTGATCCGATTCAGCTCTATTTCTTTCAGTAATTCTCCCATTGCTCCGTCTCTGAAATCTTGGGCCTGGTTCCGATAGGTCGTCTGGGAGTTGAAGCCAGTTAGTTATAAATATTGGTGGAACATTAAGAAGACTGAAAAGTCCCGGGAGGTCTCTTGGGTGTTTCACCACATAAGTAGCAGGTTGTAACTTAACTATAAGATGAAAAGGGTGACCCCATTTATAAGAACCTCCCGCCTCTTTAATCTTGGTTAGTACTGGTTGTAAAATTCGTCTCATATACAGTGTTCGAGCTGAAACATCTGGGAGAATTTTTATCTGGGCACCTGCAAATGTGATAGTCCCCTGTGCCCAGGCTGCTTGGATAATTTTCTCCTTATCTTTATAATAGTGCAACCTGCACAGCACATCTCTGGGGCCTTCCAATGCTGCCCTATTTGGTCTGTAGACTCGGTGGATCCTGTCTATGACGAATATATTCTCAGATGGGCGTCCTGTAACCTGGTTAAAGATAGTTGAGGCTTTCCTTATTAGATCTTCTTGTGTATCGTCTTCTGGTACCCCCTTAATCCTTACATTGTTCCTACGCCCCCTATTTTCTTGGTCATCCATCTGCAGGTAAAGAGCCTGTATTTGTCTCTGTGAAGTTAAAAAATCATTTTCCAAGCTTTCCACCCTATTTGCGAGGGAATTTAAGGTTTGCTCGGCATCTAGGGAGCGGGAGGTTAAATGGTCAACATCACTCCTAATGGAGTCCAATGCTTGCTGTTGGGACTGTTCCAGACGCACTACAACTGCATCTAAATCCTTTTTGTTGGGGAGAGCTTTAACCAGCTGCATTAATATCTGCAAATCCATGGGCTGGGGGGGCTGATCACCTTGTGTTGCAGCATCGATGTGAACACTGGGGTCCCTTGAATTCTCCTCGTTCCGTTGTGGTCCCACCACTAACTCATGGTCAACAGTGCCCTCATGCTGGTACAATGCAAGGTGATTGCCTGGGTCACAGTGTAAGTCACTATTGTTCCATGATAACACCTCTGGGGTAGCCACTCTCATCTCTGTCCCACTTCTTTGGTTGTTAACACTGTTTGGACTGCGCTCTCCCTCCCCCCTGCGGCCTTCCACCCCGGTACCTGCTGTATGACCACGGAGTTGTTCCGTCTCTCTTCTTGGGGGGATCAGCCTCTGCTCTCCCCGGGGGGAGACAGTCAGATCTCCTGTCAGCGGTGGTGGTTGAGTGTGGCACCCTCGTTGGTCCGCGTTCTCAGGTGTGCGCCGAGTCCTCTCCAAGTCAGCTGCTGCTCGTTCAGCCCGCTCCGCTCCACCTGCAGGTGGAGGTGTTGTACAGGAGGACGCCGTGGCTGCCTGTCTGTTTGTTGGCGATAGGAGTCTCCCGATATCCAGGGACCTGCGTACACCAACCATACCCGCTGCTCGGCCTCCCCCAGCCCGGCCTCCCCGTCTTGCCGGCATCTTCAGTAAGTAGTAGTTCGTCGGCAATATCGTTGCAGTGTCCGGACCTTGGACATAGCGGAGCTCCGATCAGAGCTTCCTCACGGCATCACGCCCAAGCCACACCCCCCCCTGCCTTCATAAAGTTTTGCAGAACATTTTTGCAAGACTTCACACACTATGTCAAGATATTCATTTTAAACCTAACATCGGTTGTCACAGTCACTTGAGTAATAGGGCATATTCAAAAATGGGAAAAGAAATATTCTCTCCAGCACTCAAAAATATGGTTAAAACATCTTAAGTTTGTTTATACCATTAAAAACAACTAAGACACGTGATACATTTTGAGCATGTTAAAAATTAGTTGTTCCATGACCATAATTTACAACTAATAATTTTTTAACAGTTTAAAATGCATTGGTATCCAACATACCCCATGTGTCTTTGCCATTTTTAATGGAGTAAATAAACTGAAGACATTTTAACTGTATATTGGAGTGCTGGGGAAAATATTTTGTGTCTCTCTGCTATATTACAAGGACAAGGAAACATTTTAATGTTTCCGTCAATCTCCATTCCCCCTCCTCCTCTCCTGTCTATGAACAATTGGAAAACAAATCTCTTAGTCATCCAAGGGTGAGCTACTTTTTCATGTTTTGTAGTTTCACACATATCTGTTTTCCCTTTTAATTTCCTAGGTGGTAAATTTTAGGTAGACAACTAAGCCAAAACTGAACCCATAATATTCAGTTGGATAAATTTGCCATGCAAAGCTACACATATCCATATGCTTGACCCAATAACCATTCCTGTAGCATTTTTCAATCCAGCTATATTCTCTCTATGGGAGCCTGAATTGTGGCATCTAGCCTATCTAAATGTCATCAGTTGTGTTGGCTAAACATAACAGATATACATTATCTAAACCCAACCTATGCAAATAAAAAACTTCTTGCAACAATTTTTATTTTAATTAGAACTATACAAAAAATTACTGATTTTTTTTAACCATACTTGAGCCTAAAATTCCATTATATACCATTAACAGTTGCATAATGTCTTACATGTATATAAACAGTACTTATGGCTTTAATAACATGGGAAAAGCAAGGTAATATGGTATCATAGAGTGATAAAGACAGTCTGTCAGGAAGAGAAAATGGGTTACATATATCCATCAAAAAAATAGAGAAAACTGAAGAAATTAATCAAGTTAACATTTGAAAGCCATTTGTATTTATCTGCCATCATTGCAACTTATGTAGCCAAACATCTATCAAGAGATGTCCAACCTGTAAAAATATGTCACCAGTACTGACACTTCCCAACAAAGATAAATGGGGTGTAAATCATTTATGCCCAAAATGAACAGCAGAAGTGCAATAAAATAAAAATGACTTCACTGGAGACAGTACTGTACAATGGTGTGTCCAATTTTGGTGCAATAACTATGAGGTACTATATAATAATGAAAAGAAACAATGAGTTTGGTTCCTCCCAATTCATATTACTGTCAAAGAATTACTTTAAGAGTAACCATCATTTAAGATGATTTTTAATATCATGTGTGTGTAGAAGGGGGGCTCTGAACATTCTCTAACATAATTCAGAAATTCTGTTCAGTTTGTAAAGAAATAGGCTGCAAAGTACCACTTAGTAACAGTATTATCTCTCCATTGTCAAGGCTGATCTGTCTACCAGACTCAAGACAGACACTCTCTAAGCAATAAATGTTAACTCTTATGTCCCTGCATAAACAGCTGTTGTTCTCAGCTCCGGTAGTTTACTTTAATAAAATGAAGAAAAAAATTGATCTGAATTCACCACTACATTTATTTTTTAATTCACAGATAATACCATGTATGCAAACTATGTCCTACCTATGAAAATTTCCTCTCTTCCTCAAGTTTCTCTCTTAAAATTTTCCTGAACAACACTTTTCTCCTTTTTAGATCCATCCTGTAATCCAATCTCATTCTCCAACCTTCCAAACAAACATAAAAATACCTTATATACCTTATCTATTTAACTGTAAACTTGCTATTCTAACATGTCCACATACCATGTCTAGACCCAGTCATCCCTCTAATGTTTTGCATATACTCCTTATTTATTAAACATTGTGAGCTGGTTTTATTGTAAGCAGGGAAATTTTTCATTGCAATACATATTGTTTTTGTATCTTCATCACACAATGTATCATTGTCTTTTTGTCTTAAAAAAGGGTACAGAATACCGGCTTTTCCAACCTTGGAATTTTCCAAATAAATGGTGTGGTAAGGAAGGGAAAAGTTGAAGCCATTTCCCTCTATCAGGTTTATGAACTTTTTTACCAAAGCTTGTAACAACTGCAGTCCTCTACTAGAAAAAAACTGTAGTGAGGCCTGTGAAGCCATTCTCCTAATTTATTTTAAAGTGTAACTGTCATTTGAGATAATTCTTAATATTGTGTTTTGAGCATAGTTTAAAAAAAAACAGGCTACAAAGTAGTGTAACAGCCTGTATAGTATGTGTTTATGGAGGCTGACTATGAGCTTACATCTATTCTCCCTGTGTTTGTTTACATAGGAGAGAAGACTGACCCCTTCACTTTGAGCTTCATAAATAAGATAACCCTCAAAACATTTATTAGATATAGTATAAAAAAACAAATCCCAATACACAAATGTGTAGACCAGGATAAAATGTCAACACATAATAGGAACTAAATCATTCAGGGTAACATCATAGATATGCGTGTGCTGGACAGTGTACAGTATCCAACACAGGGTACCCAAAGAGGTGACAACAGGGGGCATAGGGAGCACAATAAATCACAACCGTACCCAGTTTATATGTCACTGTGGCACTTGTGGGACTTGTGTATTAATTACCTATATCCAGGTTATTTTATTAACCTTGGCCTATACCCTATTTTGCTACAAACACATATTGACCATATCTCAAGTGTCTAAACACTCATTGTTAGTCTCTCTACACGTTTCACCCAAAGTGTATGATCTCATCAGGAGAGTATGATGAGACCTGCAGTGTCAATACACGTGCACTAACAAGAAAACAAAAGAAACAGGGATGCCGACGGCCTGATGGTGGGTGCTGTTATATATAATTGTAGCCAGATATTGTACACTGTCCAGCGCACGCATATCTATGGTGTTATGCTGAATTAATTAGTCCCGATTATCCATGTGTTGACATTTTATTTAGATTTTATAACCTACTCACTACTTCAGTAAACCCTAATTTGAAAAAACAGTAGATGAGAAAGGAAAAGTCTTTGTCTTTTGACAACTTGGTGATTAGAGAGTATAAAAAAGAAACATGTATCTTTTAATTCTATTAAACATAGGAAGGATATTGACATGTTAGCCAAGTTCTTGCTGCACCTTTGTAAATGTGCATTTTTCTCTCTTAGTTTAGAGCTTAATCTTAGTGGGTACACTGAATAGCAAATCAATGTGCAGCTTTGTATCTCTGTAGGAGATTAAAGCATCAATCCATCTAAACTTCTGGTATTTTCTACTCCTCCCATCTCTGTCCAGAGCATTTGTTTAAACCACTTTATGTGCATTTGCAACGTCTTTTGTATTTTTCCAGGTTACTTTTTTCCAGAATTTATGTACGACTACATATTAAACATGGCAAAATTATGATAGCAAAAAGTTATCATCATTACCA